>CM022877.1:7568201-7598105 GCA_012654025.1 Pachypsylla venusta
CCATAAGTTATTTCTATTTTCAATAACCTAAGAGCAAGGATTGACATTGATGTTGAATTATCATACCATAAGTTATTTCTATTTTCAATAACCTAAGAGCAAGCTCAAAATCTGTAAATTATATTCTTCAAGTATATAGAATAATGTTATAATAAATAATAATGTGAGTGATATCTAGCATATTTTTGTACGTCGTGCGATAAACAATTCTTTACAAGAAATGCACGTATCAAAATAAATATTATTTGATACCTCATTGTTTTTTTTTTTTTAAATTTGCCAATAAATATTGATAAATGTGTCAAAACGTGACACAGTCAATAAGCTTAATATGAAGAAATGTGAAATAGAAAACAAAACTTTCATTTTACACATTTGGTGTGAAATATTCATACTAAAAATTTACAGATTCAATTTCATTAATGAATATGGCTAACTGCGAAGTCTGTTAGTTAATAGTCGAGCTATTTTCCTTGAACATCTTGTATAGACTTATTTCCTAAAAAATAATGTTTAATAAGTACTAAATATCACATCAAATTTGAGCTCAACGCTTGATCGCCTCCTCCCCCCCTCAACTGAAGGCCTGTATCCGCCACTGCCTGTCTGGCACGTGAAGTAGCTGCCCTCGTGTGTTTGTAGGTCTGAGTCTGGATTGCGGAACTTGAAATTGATTTTTTTGTGACGTAGGGACTAGATATTTTATCAATTGGGACATTTTCTAGAATTTTTAATTGTTCGTTTCTTCTTGCCCCAATAGGCTCCAGAAGAAGATGTTCTGTGAGTAAACTGTACTATATATAGTGGGGAAATTTTGAGTAGAAAACATTGAATTTTCGAAAGAAAAAAAAAAATCAAAAATTCGAACAGGTTCAGAGAAAACTAGCCTGTAGATCGGACATCCTTCGCTTTTGATATAAACATTTTAAATTCCCGTACTAAATTAATTGCGGAAATTGATTTTTATGTTCTAGGAAATGACGTCATATTTCTTGACCCTCACACGAATCAAAACACAGGACGCGTGTACAACAAAGAACACGAAACTGAAAGGAAATTAGACTGCACCTATCATTGTCCTCAAGCCAGCAGATTGCATATTCTTCATATGGATCCATCCATTGCTGTTGTAAGTGCACTCGAGTATTCTTTCAAATTTTTAAGGTATCAACGGAATTCTGTTCATTTCTACGGACTGGGAAAAAAAATCTTTTCAATAACCTCATATCAACTCATTTGAAATAATTCCGATTTTAAGATTTTTGCGTTCAACCACAACACTGTACGGCCAAGCATTTCCTATTATGAAAAAGTTTTCCTATAAAGTTTAGAAATTAACCAAAGTTTAATTTCTAAACTTTGAGTTACCAAAATCTTTCAGATACTTTACCATAATGTCACTTCGTGTCAAGTTGTCATAGTGTTCACCTCGTTTTATCATAGTTATGGTCTAATGATTACGGTCTGAGTACTGTCGGAAGATCAAAATTTTAACTTTTTCATTTTAATAATGAAAAAAATCAAAAATATCAAGTCCCTAAAAATGGCCATATGTGCATGGCTCTTTTTAGCAAAATTTATGATTTCTATAATTTCTAACATCTCACTTTCAAATGGCTGGTCTCGATAGTAGGGATGGGCTAGTCATCCACTAGTCGACTCACGACTCGACTCACTCGCGAGTCGAATCATCTTTTTGAAATAAGTCGACTTTTCAAGGAGTTGACTTACGAGTAGCTTTTTTTATTCTGGTGACGATTGATTGTGATGTCTTTTTAATATATTCGCCGAAGTTGGGGACGATAATTTAGTAGATGCCCCTTTTTTCAATTAGTTTTATTATGTCTTTCTGATCAAATAAGGCGTTTTTGAAAATTGTCACTCGATGCGAGTTGAGATCGGGAGTCGACTCATATTTGATGGGATTTTCGACTCACTTAAGTGAGTCGAAAATCCGATCCCTACTCTATAGTGAGATATATTCAGCGGACCGCAAAACAGAGTGAGGTCTATATTTGACAGAACTTGTATTTATTTTGTTTCAGTGTTTCTTTTGTAAGACAGAAGACGATTTTATATTTCTTTGTAATCAAATAAAAGATCAACTCATCCCTGAAAAGCAACCTTTGTTTGAACTAGTTGAAGATCGAATTGAACATTGGAATCCATTAAATCAACGAAAACCGGATGGCTCATCTACATCGCACAGCAATGCCTCGTGTTCATATAGAAGAAGTAATACACAAAGACCACATGGCGATGAGTCAGACGAGGATTTTGAGTTTCTTGGTTGAAAGTTTTTGTAACCTTTTTGTATGAAAGGTTTTTGTTTTACAAATGTTGGGTTTGTAGATAAAGTACAATAGGAAGTATATTTTTGTATGCGGAGTGATTAAAAAGAGACTCAACATGAATGGTCAAAGGGATAAAGTCAGACGGCATTCTCAGTGCTGTCAGCTCTCATATTTCTCATTTGAAGTAAATAATTTTTCCATGAAATATTTTCAATTAGTTTGGCGGTTAAAGCCCACAGCAATGACTATCTTTTCTCTATTGAAGATATTATTTCTATCAAAAAACAGCTTCAGCAGCTCAGATGGTTGAGGCAGTGGATTCGTAACTATTTATTTGTGGAATAAAGGAATTTATTTGTGTTAATGCTTTGTCACATTGTACTTCCCTACGGTATTATTAAATTTTATTGTCTTCGCTTGGACTTCGAACCAACAGCCTCCTGCTTACGAATTTCCAACTGAAGTTGCTAATTATTTCTATCATTGTTACGAGGATTCTTCGTTCACACAAATACAATTCTCTTTTCATTTTGTACATAAAATCAAAGCTCGCTCATATTATTGCATTTTTCCAAATTTTACAAAATTGCAGCTAAAATTGTTCTGATACTAAAACATATATTATTTATACAGGGTGTGCCAAGACCAAATTAATTTCAGGCTGTAACTGTTTTTAGCAATTACATCCTTAGGGGAGGAAAATTTCAAGAGGTAATTATTGAAATTAAATTGAATCGAGCAATCTATCAAAAAATTCTTGATAATTTCTATTAAATAGGGAGTTGGCAATCCCTGTAAACTGGTATTGCTACAGACTTATAGACCGCTAGAGACATACATTAGAGATGTTTTTTTTTTCCTTTTTTTTTTACATTTTAAATTATAATAACTTTAGAAAGTTATAATTTTAATATAAATGCAGCTTTGATAAGAGATTTTTTTAAATATTTGATTCATCTTACTTAACTTTTCTTTTGCTCAAACTATGTTAATTACGGTGAGTAAATTTGAATTCAAAGTAAAAATCTGTAAAAATATTGGTTCTATTATTTGTCAAGATTAACCCCGGTCGTCATTTGTAAGCAAACACATGCTCAAGCTCCTACCAGCGACTGCACGCTATAAAGAGTCAGATGGAGTTTGTTGCTTGAAGTGGTTTATTAGCGTGAGCTTGTAGTCGCGTCCAAAGGACGACCTCCCTAACACTACTACAATACACAATTAGTGTAAATTTACTTTGGCTACCTTTTACAGTTTTACCTCTTGTGAAAAGAGTTCTGTAACGGACGGATAGACAGACATCGTAGGGCTATGCATATCTTTTCGGACCCTCCTTAAAATGTTTTATTTGTCCGGTCAATATACGCATACATCAGATATTGCTGGAAAATGTGGTGTCCTGATTGTTTAAAATGTTTAATGTTTTTTTTAAATCTTTTTTTTTTTTTCTTTCTTTTTATCTTGTAGCAATAAAAAGGAAATTTTCATTTACATAATTGCGATGTAGCAAAAAAAAAAAAAAAAAAAATATGTATTTAAACAAAACCAGTAAATAGTAGGTACAAATTCTTTGTATACCACCTAGCATCGATTCTTGGAAAATGAAAATTTATTTTTTAAGGTTTAATACCTTAAATAAAATAAAAATCATGTCCTTACTGACTGGGCTATAAAAATCAATTTAGTGTTTCAATGTCACTATTATTTTGTTCATTTAACTTGCTTCTAGCAGTCTTGAAAGGCTTTACCTTTGAATTCATCCATATACGAAGAAAATAAAAATAAAATAATTTTAATAAATAAAAAGCAGTTTTATTTTTAAAAATTATATTTGTTTATATGTCAAGATTAAGAGTGTTCTCACATGAGGCGACGCGTAGCGTCAAAAATATAAACCACAATATTGTACCAATTTTTCAGTTTTCAAGATATTCAGCTCCCTGAGCTCCGCTCCTTGTATAATAGATGATAAAAATATCATCGTGACATTCCACTGATTCAACTACTCGCCTCATGTGAAGGTACTCTTCAGGCTACAGGTGATATGCAACAGCCGAGACGGCAAAGGCTTTTTGCTATGGTCTCTGTCTTATCTGGTGTTAGACAGTGTTTTTTTTTTAAAAAAATAGGTTAAGTCGAGTGTGTTAAGTATAGGGATGAGAGTCCACTCGAAGATACCACGTGTTGTCTATTTCGAGGTATACTCAGCCACGTGAGGACAACTGAGTAGCTGCTATTGGTTATAAAAATAAGGAGCTTCCCAAAGCTGGTACAAGAATCAGATTGAAAATAAATACAAAGTTTTTATAACTATAAATTTACTGTTTTCTTCCAATTTTTAAAGATTGTAAAACACATTGAATTAAGTATAAAAAAATAAATATTACACCTAAATCTTGAGAAAATCGTACGGAGACCCACACACACAAACTTTTATTTTCCGCTTACACATTATTTGAGTAAAAATTTCACTCGGGCTGCCGCTTATCATTTCTTAAATACAGTCGTGTGACTGAGAGACATCGAACACTTTGTAAAGTAAGATTTAATTTCTTTGTCAAACTGAAATCTTAGAAATTATTTTAACAGTTTTGTAATCTCGTACTTTTATGATTTCGTCGGCCAATTCGCAAACCTCGTCACATTTCGTAAATTTTAAAGGAGGAAGGTAAAATTTTACTCAGTGAAATATATGTCCCATTATCCATTAACCAAAATACGAACACTCATGGTGGATATCACAAAAATAAACAGTGCCTACTGTTGTGTGTTCATTGTTTACATTTCGTGAAAGAGGGGGGAGCAGGGATTTACGAGTTTTTCCAGATCACAATCTCTGATAGTGTTTCTTTACTCTCTCTCCTGCCTTAACTATTCAGAGTACACCAGTGATGATTTTATACGTTACCTTCAAGCATAAAGCAAAAGTCCACTTTTGAAAAAATTGGTAAATTGGGCCGGCGATATTAAGTTTGACAATCGATCACGCCAAAAATGGTTGGGTTAATATAGGTATAAATATTCTGCGAATCTGTCTGATCGATTGAGAGGTTTTTTTTTATACAATAGGACTCGACAGGCTAGATTCGAGGACCGAAAAGGGATCCTATATTACAAATAATTATGAATACGGTGGACGAACGATTTTTGGATTATTTTGTTCCATCGAGGAGAGTAGATACGAAATGCTGCGTTCATTGTTACTTTTCGATACGTGCAGGACGTATCAAATGCCATAATTATCCACAAACGTTTTTTGGCAACTGCGTAGTCTACGTACATTGAAATATATTCCCGCTCGAAAAAGTCAACACTATTTTTCCCCCAAAGAAGTAGAACTTTTGTTAGAACAACCAAATGAACCGTAAATATAAAATAAGTAAAAGCAATATGATTTGGATTTCTTCAAAAATCACACCCTAATCTTTGGGTGTGATTTTCATGAGAAAAATAAAACTTATCATGAAGTATTGATTTAGGTACAATAGAAATAATCAAATAATGCCCATTGTGTTTTTCAAGGTTTTCAACTAGTAGGTATAATTATTTACTGTACACCTTGTAGTACTCTAAATACAAGTGAAATGACACGTGATCAACTTTCTATCATTGTTGAAATGACACGTGATCAACTTTCTATCATTGTTGAAATGACACGTGATCAACTTTCTATTATTGTTGAAATGACACGTGATCAACTTTCTATCATTGTTGAAATGACACGTAATCAACTTTCATTCATTGTTGAAATGACACGTGATCAACTTTCTTCTATCATTGTTCACCGTACACGAGTGGAAGATCCAAAAATAAGGTAAATCCAAATAGTGCATTTTTTTGGAGCGGGAGTTCATAAATATCAAATTTTGAAAGGAGGATTTTTCAATCGTGAAGCAATTCGTCCTCTTTATTTTGTACACACATTATACCTAAGTATTTAAACATTAACTCCTTAAAGTCTAATTCCTGGATTAGTACTTGCAACATAGGTTAAAAGTTCCTCGCTATCTTCACACACAAATGGTTTCTCATGATAACAAGCTACATCATGCCATGCAATACCATCTTTGTAGACGTTATTGAGTACACTCACACAGGACTCATTTGTACCGTTGATATCAAATTCAGCATTATCTGGTTGGGGTACTTTCTTATGACCAGATCGACTCCATGCGTTGTATCCCCAACCTGTAACACAAATGGAAAATTGATGATGACAAAACTGACTGCAAGTGTATCGAAAGGATGAAGCGAAAATCCTGTCCACCTGTGTGTCGTGGTTATGGGAATCCTGCCCTCCCGTGTGTCGTGGTTATGTGAATCCTGCCCTCCCGTGTGTCGTGGTTATGTGAATCCTGCCCTCCCGTGTGTCGTGGTTATGTGAATCCTGCCCTCCCGTCTTTCGTTGAGGTTAGAAAGTATCTGAGTGTGTGCAATAATGTTGTTGTCCCTCTTAAAAGCCACCACCGAAGACCTCTCAAATGAAATGATGATATAGCAAGATGTGAACACTTTGTTTTAGAGACATTTAATCAATCAATAGTGGCATAATCGTGTCCGATGGTAGCCAAATGCATGAGAATGCAACTCTAAAGAAGTTATTGTTTGCTTCCAAAGATTTTATTATCATACATTTAATATTGAAATGCAATACGTAATTACGCATATGCAATATAGTCAGCGATGAAATATTGCAGATTTGTTTTCTGTATTACGGGGCCGTACCTAAGATATTTTTCGGGGGGGGGGGCCGAAAGATTGACAACCAAGCTAGGACTAACACCTGAAAATGATGATCATGGAAGGTGATGATGATGATGATATTGTTGTTGTTGTTATTGTTGTTGTTGATGATACTGTTGTTGTTGATGATATTGTTGTTGTTATTGTTGTTGACGATGATGATGTTGTTAGTGGTGGTGGTGATGATGAGTTACACCTTACAATATTACATAAGTTATGCATAAAATAAATAATAAAATTTCGGGGGAGGGGTTTGCACCCCTCGGACCCCCCCCCCTGAGTACGGCCTTGCTGTATTATTTTACACCATCAGGTCAATAATATCTCAGATTCTCACATATTCTTTTGTTTTTTAATTTGGCTTAACGTCTCTTTAACATCTATTGGTCATTTAAGACGGTGGTTTTACCCTCCATTCGCTGGACACTTGCAAACCAGCTACCCACATTGACTCACCCAGCACCCAGCCTGGGTTGGGCCGGAAAAAAGCCAGCATCACGAGAGCGCGAACCCACGTGGACACCCACATGGTACAACCTCGCTGGATGTTGCTTAACTTCTGTGATCTAACGGGAACACCTATTCTTGATATGGAAGTTAGTACATAAGTCATAATTGGAAAATTGGATGAGAAGAAATCAATGCTATGGATCCGGAGACATTAAACTTTTTAATAACCAATTTAATGACACTTGGGGCAAAGGAAATAACGCCGAGCTACTTAGGCCAATCAAAAAAAAAAAANAAAAAAAAAAAAAAAAAAAAAAAAAAAAAAAAAAAAAATAACGCCAAAAAGTGAGAGAAAAAATTTAATTTGGATTTTGAAGCAGCTTTGGGTTGACTAAGGTGAAGGATTGTCTTGCCGTTTCGCTGCAATCACATCTCAATCGTCTTCACGAGGAGTGTTGCTTCACTGATCTGACGGAAATTAGTGACGGAATCACATCTCAATCGTCTTCACGAGGAGTGTTGCTTCAGTGATCTGGCGGAAATTAGTGACGGAATCACATCTCAATCGTCTTCACGAGGAGTATTGCTTAATTTCAGTGATCTGACGGAAATTAGTGACGGAATCACATCTCAATCGTCTTCACGAGGAGTGTTGCTTCAGTGATCTAACGGAAATTAGTGACGGAATCACATCTCAATCGTCTTCACGAGGAGTGTTGCTTAATTTCAGTGATCTGACGGAAATTAGTGACGGAATCACATCTCAATCGTCTTCACGAAGAGTGTTGCTTAATTTCAGTGATCTGACGGAAATTAGTGATGGAATCACATCTCAATCGTCTTCACGAGGATTGTTGCTTAATTTCAGTGATCTGACGGAAATTAGTGAATTCAAAACTTGGGGTATATATTTCATTATTAATGAATCAAAAAGCTAGATGGTATCATACCTTGCGGAACTTGAGTTGTTGGAGACATCTTTGCTCTGGTGGCACTCCAAAACCATCCGTAAATACTTTTTGGTTCTAAATCTCTTCTATTTTCACAACCTTTGAAATCACAGAGACGTCCACTGGTCCAAATGTACGGAATATCATCTGGAAAAGAAGAAAAATATGTTGATGCGTGTGAGGACTGAGGACACATAATTTGTGAGGACAAATTTACTCTTAAAATGTTGTGATGTTTACTATGGGTAACAAATTTTTAAAAGATATATGCAAGGAGGGACGAGGGTACTTTTTATTTCATGCTGCCTTACAAAAAGAATACTTTCAAGGCACCCAAGTCCATGCCAGTCGTAAAAGGCGACTAAGGGAAGCGTCGGAAAAGATATCTTTTCCATTACTCATGCTGAAAGCTATTGCATTATCCGTAAGGATTCTCAAGTATCTGCAAACCAGCCCCACGAAAGTTCACCTATGATGATGGCCATCGTATAGACTTTAAATATTTTAAAAAATCTTGTGTTGTGTGTTCAAATCACAACCGTAGACATTACCTCCATACCCCAATCACTAGTTGTGGCAGGAAAAAATCCTGCCACGAGGATTAAAAGAGCATTCACACTAAGCAGTGACAGTGTCGGTAAATGATTCCCGCTGACCGTGAGCTCACAGTGATGCACTGTCACGTGTCCGTCTAGTATGAACACGTTCCTTCAACTGCCTGGAAGAATATTTTTAGTTTTGCCGGACGGATCACTTACCGGCCACGTCACTGTCACTGGTTTGAATAATCCTGAAACCCAGGCCCTCCTGATTACCAGAAAGGCACTTGATCACCAATGTTAGCGGGCCGTTTTTGGTTTCTCATTACCCTTGATGAGCCAATTTTGTCCATCTATTATTTTATGTAGGTAACTTACTTTGTTGAATCAATTTAAAGATGAGATTATTTTCTTCCTGTGTTTCTATAGACACTAGGTCCATACAATATTCTCTGCAGGCATTTCTTGCATCTAACCAATCATATTTTGTGGTCCTAAACTCTGGAAGATGACCACTGAAGAAGTAATTATGGTTGCCAAAGAAAAATTCTTTGGGTCCTGAAAAATGAAAAGAAAAGAGAATATATTAGGGGCGCATCTAATATGAGGAGCGATCGAGGGTCCATCTTATAATCCACATAGAAATCAGTAGTATTCAGAAACAATCAATTTGAGAAAACCGTTTGGCTGATCAATTTCTCCAGGTCTGGAGAAATTATGCAGGTAGGTTTCTTTATTATAAAGCAATGATTTATCAAATGCACAACGCACCACATTTTCCCATTCACACATAATCACTTTTTTTTAACTATGGTATATAGAGCGTCTATGGCACGTTCGTAATACACCAGTTCCCGTTAGATCACTGAAGTTAAGCAACGTCCAGCGAGGTTGTACCATGTGGGTGTTCACGTGGGTTTGCGGCCTCATGATGCTGGCAATTTTTCCGGCCCAACCCAGGCTGTGTGAGGTCAATGTGGGTAGCTGGTTTGCAAGTTTCCAGCAAATGGAGTGTAAAACCCCCCGCCTTGAATGACAAATAGATGTTAAAGAGACGATAAGCCAAGTTTAAAAAAAAAGATATTAAGATTATACATTTCTCCCAACAGGATGGGGCCCTTGGAAGAATGGCCAGTGGAGATGTATTTCTCTTTCCTCCGTCACTGACAGGAAGGTCGGGTCGGTGATCATCAGGACACAGTTCTGGGTGTCCTCTATAAATACACTCCACTGATGTTTTAATGAGAGGATAATGAAATAGCCGAGTCACTTCTCATCGTTAGGACATCTGATATGCTGAACTTTAACGATACCTACATGCAGTTGGTAGACCTACAGACTACAGGGTGCAACAATATTTTGCCCAAATTATATGTAACCACCATAAATTTAGACGTCCGGAATTACAACCCCTTTAAACTAGAGGGATGGAAAGCTGGAGAAAACTCTATCATCTTTGCATATGGGTTTATTATTTTCTGGTACGGAACCTCTTGTCGTGAGTATTAAAATAATGAACTGGAAAATGGAGTTAGATTCTCAAAATTGAATGTCAGAGAAGAAACGGAAATTCTATTCACTGTAGGAAATTTTGGCAGCCTTCAATGGCTGCTAAATCGGAAGGTAGGAAATTAAATGGCGCCTTTTAAGTTTCACTCTTTGCACCATATGTTCCGAATTTTGAAATACTAATTTTTATTGGCCAAAAGCATCGTCAATATCAGAAGGCTGCTGCTTTCACCTATTCAGGATCGTAGTGAGTGGGAGGGGGGGAAGGTACATTCATCAGTCGGCAATTGACGAAATTTTCGTCCATGAAATCGTTGAAAATGATGGTCGCTATTTTTTTCACCGCAGAATTCGAATCTGCCGTCGATTCATGAAATCAATATTTCTGCTTATCGTTATCTCGTCTTTTGTACACTTATGTCATCAATTTGCCGCAATGAGTACAATGTACGTTAAATTATACTTCAACTAAAGCATTTTTTATATAAATCAACAATTTCACAATAAAATTCAGTGATAATTCATACCCACAAAAAGTTTTTTTTTTTAATTTCATTCCTATATGTTGTATTTCAATCGGCAAATTGCAGTGGTGAGTTGGCATTTTCACACACATTTCCAACCCAAAGTCCCAAACTTTAAATTAAGGGAGGAGAAAGTCTAGTACGGTTTTTCGTGCCATTTATTTGTTATTGTTGTTTTTTGCATCTATTTTTGTACATTCTGTATACATGTTCAGCATATTCTTAGAATATTAAGTAGCAATAGGTCATACAATATTGTATTGCGAGAGTCTTGTAGAGAGGTCACAATGCGCAATACACGTCACACACATGGAGACTGAACAAAACAAACACTCAAATTAAGATGCTGAAATTTCATCATCGTTAGTCCCTCGGGAAGATAACGGTGGGCGGTGACATTGTTCGTCTTCGCCCCCTATAGGTGTATCGGGGGCATCGTCGTATGTATCTGGACATCTGTGTAAAATTTTATGGTCCTAGAACCTTTACTTTGGAACGGGCCCGACGAGAGGGCGGAATAGGGAAAATCCCCCCAGACCCAGGATTTCCTAAGAGGCTCGGTAGAAAATTATCATAATGAAATTTTTCATGTTATTTTCTAAATAATAAATAAATCAACTTAAAAGTTTTGAAAAAATTTCAAACACACAAAATCAGAAGTTTAGTGATAGTGGGCTATTATGGGACAATGGCTATTGCAGGATACTGATTATAAAATATAGTGCGGCCTTTCAGCCTGTATGGCAATCATATATATTGGTATATTTCGCAAACATTAACATCTGATAATCGAAAATCGAATTATTTGTTGCCAAGAGGAAACGTACACGCCTTTTCATATCCACTAAGTGAATTGTCTATTTTTCATTTTATTACTGCCCATACGATGATTTTAGATGAAAGAATAATAGAGGGGCCCGTAAATTTTTTCCCCGGACCGGATTTTCTGTCTACGGCACTGCTTTGGAATATGGCATCAAAGATACCCACTTAAAGACTATTATAATTTGGGGCCCAAATTTTTATAAAAATCGCTTAGTGAGCAGGTATACTGTGTCCTAAGACGAATGAGCATACCATTTCATTATCCCAAGACTTGTCGTTACTGAGTACTGAGATATCGCGATAGTTATCAAAGAGTGGATAGACGACTTTTCTCTATTATAGGTAGTTGATCAAACAAAGTGAGGTTTTTAACACGACAAAATTTCTTTTGTTTGTCAGTTTGTACTTTTGTACCCCGTTAACTCTCGAACGCCTTATCTGAAATTTGGTATGGACATTTGAAACGTTATAGGTTCAACCGGAGCTGAATGGTAACCATGTGAGCGAGGTCTACAGTTCACGCTACCACCGGTGCCCGCAACTGCGTCTTTTTCCGTGGTTTTAGAGTTCCTTTTGGCTAAAATAATTCAGTCTGAGTTTTCTATTGCAAATATTAGCCTCGTCCGGCAGGTCAGGGAGGTGTGGGCCAAATAGTGGTCATTTTAAGTGAGTGAGGTCCACAGTTCACAGAAGGTAGATAGGTGAGGTATCTTACCTCATACCAAATCAGTTCCAGGCTGATAAATCCTAACATGACAACTTTCCTTGTTTGGGTACATTACTCATCACTTCCACATCTAAGCAAAACCAATTAGATTTTAAACCACAAACATATTAGGTACCTCTGTGACAATATTGTCAGCACTTTCATTTCTAAAATGCAAAACCACAACTTAGATTCCAACAGCATCTTCCTAGGCTTTGTTTATAGACCTATCTATCAATGTAAATATCAAATAAGTAATGAGGATTCGAAAGTTTACTTTTTACTTGTAAATTTAGCATCTTCCTAGGCTTTATTTATAGACCTATCTATCAATGTAAATATCAAATAAGTAATGACGATTCGAAAGTTCACTTGTAAATGTAGCATCTTCCTAGGCTTTGTTTATAGATCTATCTAAGAATGTAAATATCAAATAAGTAATGAAGATTCGAAAGTTTACTTGTAAATGTAGCATCTTCCTAGGCTTTGTTTATAGACCTATCTAAGAATGTAAATATCAAATAAGTAATGAAGAGTCGAAAGTTTACTTGTAAATGTAGAGTTTCTTTGTGTTAAGATCCAACAATGTAAATATCAAATAAGTAATGAGGAGTCGAAAGTTTACTTGTAAATGTAGAGTTTCTTTGTGTTAAGATCCAACAATGTAAATATCAAATAAGTAATGAGAAGTCGAAAGTTTACTTGTAAATGTAGAGTTTCTTTGTGTTAAGATCCAACAATGTAAATATCAAATAAGTAATGAGGAGTCGAAAGTTTACTTTTAAATGTAAAGTTTCTTCTTGTTAAGATCCAATGTACTCTTCACATTTTTTGGGGGTATCACAGCATGAAATCGAGAGTCTTGTGTACTCATACTCGTAATGTCTTAAACCGTCACTGATCGCTTCTCATATTAAAGTGGATACTCAATCGTCCTCACGAGACTGTGTACCCCGACCCCGAAATGGGTGTTGTTGAATTATATCTTATACATATATTGTTGAATGCTATCTCATTCAAATTTTCTAAACATCATGTTCAATAAAATTAACTTTGTAAAAAAAAATATATATTTTAACTAAATGATAATGATTCAACGGGTTTCGCGATCCCCTTGTCTTGCCTTCACGCCCCTCCAAGGGGGCGCGCCTCCCAATTTGGGGACCTCTGTACTAGACCAAGAGAACTGCTCGAAAATTTACTTAAAGTCATTTTTTTTTAAAGTCAATAACTTCACTATGAAGAATACAGAATATACAAGTTTCCTCCTGACCCCGGAAATGATTAACGTCGGGTGTATTTATAACTTTTTTTCAGATTATTTTGCCCTATTGAGCCACTAAGCCTCCAATAGGGCAAACATTATGTATAAAACATTGCATTATATTTTATAAATACAAGGCGGACATTTTTATTACTATCGATACTCAACAATAATGCAGTTGCATATTAGGTACGCAAGACACTTTGCATGGAACTTAGTGATGTCTACAGTTCAAACCGCTATTAGTTAGCCTAGTTCTTTCCTAAAGCTACTCCTACCAATAAAAAAAACTTTTAGGCCTCCTCTCCACTGGATTCAGCAAACTTTCACAAGGGGCCCTAGATTTTTTTCAGAGATTCCCTCCCGAAAACTTTGGGGATCTACTTACAAAAAACTCGGTGTGGAGAGATAATCAATCATAACACTTTAGTCACGTTGATTTTAAAGCCATACAAAAGCCCCCCCCCCCNAAAACCCCCCCCCCCCCAATTTATTTTATGTTTGGGTGCATCAGAGGCTCTGCAGATGTTTCTTAGGGATACTAAAGATATACAACTCAAAGAGCCCCCTGGAAAACTTTACTCTGGGTCCATTAAGAGCACCACTTTTGTTCCTGGAAGATCTTAAACGTATATACCGATTCATGACCAAAATGGACATCTTAAGGACTTTACTTTGGGGTCATTCAGTTTAGAGGTTTTAGAGAAATCTTGCTACCATGCGCTTAAAGTCCCGATTTTTTTTCCATAAAGGGAACTCTAGAAAAATAAATAATCGTTTTACGTGACCCATTTGGGGCCCCCCCTATTTTTGGATTATTGAGGGTCCCTCACCTGTCTGCGAGGGTACTTGCGCCACCACTGACTAAATTACTACACAGTTCAGTCTCGAAAGGTTAAAATTATTATGATAGTAATACTTTAATTACAAGCTAACTTAACCCGCAGTGGATTATAATGTAAATATTTAGATAGAAATGAATAATATTTATTTTAATCCCATGATGGCTTTATATGACATGATGTCTTGAAACAACACGGAAGAAGCTAATGAACTGTTCAAATAAGTATCTATCAATCCACGAGCCACGAGTATCTCCCCTCAAATCTCAGCATGTGGTGGAGACGTAATTTAAACTATTCAGGGTGTATTCGTAGTCAATTCTATAATCATATTTTTGAGGCTAAAATAAGATGATTTTGCTCTATCAGGCTATGTCCGAAAATGTTTCCCCTCCAAGAAGCTATAGAGCCTCGAATTTGGAAGAAAAATATCATTTTTTTTTTCAATAACTTTAGGTTTTCACTTCGTTTTTTTTACGTATCGTAAACAGAGCCGGATTAACATTGTAGCACGTGCTACGGGCCCCGCGCTTTGACAACTTACACTAGATATTTTGACATTTTTGGGTTGACAATTAAAAAAACATATCATTTTGACGGGGCACCCAACACTTCAAAGTATGTAGTAAAATCTAATTTAGGGAAGTAAAAGTAGGTACATACTACTTAGGAACTTAATAAAGAAACGAGTATTGCAACATAAGCAAATTGGTTAGTGTAGGTACACTAGGTACCCTCTTACCATCCCTTCGAAGTTTAATCCATGTTTTATCGATGTTGCTATACTCAAAATTTAATTTCACTTTTCTCTACCAGCTGTAGGTACTAGACCAAAAGGCCAAAAGATAATCAATTTTTGTACTGGCTCCAAAAAGTAGACTACTTAGACGGCGCCGGCGGGGGGTGGAGGGTTGAGGAGGCCTCGCTCCTTGAAAGTGCTACGGGCTCCGAGAAAGGTTAATCCGGCCCTGCTAAGGACGTACATTAACAGTCTCAGAAAATGGTGGGTGGTGGAGGGGCCCCGCTCTGTGAAAGTGCTACGGGCCCCGCGGAAGGTTATTCCGGCCCTAATCGTAAAACAAAAATTATTGAGAATAAGCGACATTTTATCTTCCAACTTCCAGACTCTGCAGCATAGAGGGCAATCATTTTAGTCTCAAGAATATTACGTGGTTAACGATTTGACAAAGTTAAGAGTTACGTAATTGAATTAGGTAACGAATTGACATTGAATTATGTTACAACCTTTAAATTCAATTTGAGGTTTGATCGAACAAATTTAGAGTTACGTAATTGAATTAGATAACGAATTGACATAGAATTATGTTACATCCTTTAAAATTCAATTTGAGGTTTGATCGAACAAAGTTAGAGTTACGTAATTGAATTAGATAAGGAATTGACATTGATTTATGTTACACCTTTTAAAATTCAATTTGAGTTTTGATCGAACAAAGTTAGAGTTACGTAATTAAATTAGGTAACGAATTGACATTGAATTATGTTACACCCTTTAAATTTAATTTGAAGTTTGATCGAACAAAGTTAGAGTTACGTAATTGAATTAGGTAACGAATTGACATTGAATTATGTTACACCCTTTAAATTCAATTTGAGGTTTGATCGAACAAAGTTAGAGTTACGTAATTGAATTAGATAACGAATTGACATTGAATTATGTTACACCCTTAAAATTCAATTTGAGGTTTGATCGAACAAAGTTAGAGTTACGTAATTAAATTAGGTAACGAATTGACATTGAATTATGTTACACCCTTTAAATTCAATATGAAGTTTGATCGAACAAAGTTAGAGTTACGTAATTGAATTAGAAACGAATTGACATTGAATTATGTTACAACCTTTAAATTCAATTTGAAGTTTGATCGATTTACAGGAAAGAGCACGCCGAGCAGCATTTTGCGGCCCCATATGTTGATCAATATACTGTGCTCAAATTTTCTTATATTGAATTGGAATTGATGAGGTAAAGAATATACTATATCTTCACTTGACTATAAAAAGTTTATAGTCAAGATTATTTTATAGTCAAGTGAAGATATAGTAGGTATATTATTTACCTCATTATGGATTTACTTGACATAGTATCCCAATTAAACAGAATGAATTGAAATTTTCAACACTGAAGGATAATTAAGTTTTCTATGAATTAATTCAATCAAATCGTGAAAATCTATAAATAATAATTATAAAATTGTGGAACCATATTTTTTTCGGCCCTGCTAGTTCTGGGATGTTTACAGGTTCATCTTTCTTAATTGATTGAATTCCTTTAATTTAATGACGCATTCTTTAAGTAGCAATGTAGCATTGACATTGAATAATAGCAATGCCCCTCTGACTGTTTAATGGAATGCAATTCCTTGAGTATTAAAGAATATGTAAATAAGTTGGTCTCCTTCAAAGCTTCATATTTAGAACATGTAAAATATTTCGCCCAGAACAATCTCCTGAGGTACTGTGCTTCAGACGTAGACTACGTTTCCTTTGAATTTGCGAAAGTTATTATTTGCCTATTCTTTGGAGAAGGTCCAAATCACATAGTTCAAAAGATCCGAAGGGAATTTTAGTCTTGAGAAAGGTTAATGCACCAACGAACAAAGTGTTAAATGAAATAACAACATAATCAAGTGAAAATACTTCGCTGTTCCAAATCACTATAATTAAACTTTAATTAATATTCATCTTGACACATCACAGTCCATCAGAAATAAATTATGATGGGCGTCAACTTTCATTTGTCCTTGACATTGGTATTAGAATAAAAGTTACACCGAATCGATTTTTTTTTCTAGTGATGTTTGATGCAGGTACCATCATCATCATGTTTTAACATTGGATTCTTATCCGTGAAGAACGACAACCTTGAATTTTAATAGAATCTGTTATTGGTGTGATGAGTAAGGAGATATCATTAGATGAATTTATAGATTTAGGTGGACTCACAAATGGACTCAAATCCAACAATTATGTAATGATTAACCCTAGGATTGCCAAGCTCTATTCAATTACGTGGGGGTCACTTATTTCTTGCAGGTGGTACATAATTAGACAATTTAGACACTTTAGGCAATTTATGATAGCTTTTAATTGTAGCTTTAGACAATCAATGTATTGGTGTACCATGCATTGGTATAAAGAACCCGCGCCCAAAGTTTGGCTTCAATATCATTCCTTAGAAGGCTTAGAACATACATATTTTTATATGCTATGATGGAAAATATTGTTTGTGACAATAATTGAAGGTCTCATTAAAATAAGTATCATAAATTGATTACTATAAGCTTTTTGCTAAAACGCGGGTACTTTGTACCCCCCCCCCCCTTGGCAATGCTAAGGTTAAAATCTTACAATGCTGACCTCATGATGATGTTCGTACGAACTGGAACGACCTAGAGCATACACCATCACATAATAAAATGAACAATCATTTCCACGATGGCCGGTTCTACGCACCATAACGGCGTGGAGCGCATACCATCAGGGCCGTACCCAAGATTTTTTTTCAGGGAGGGTCCGACGAAGTATTGACAGCCAAGCCAGGACTAACACCTTAAAATGATTATCATAGAATGTGATGTTGTTTTTGTTGCTGCTGTTGTTGTTGTTTTTGTAATTCTTGTTGATGTTGTTGCTGCTGCTGTTGTTTTCTTGTTTTTGTTGTTGTTGTTGTTGTTGATGTTGTTGTTGTTACTGTTGTTGCTGCTGCTGCTTTTGTTGTTGTTGCTGCTGTTGTTTTATTTTTAATATTATAGGTCACGTGCAAAGTAGATTATTTTCATTAAAAAAAAACGATTGAAATTTCGAAGGGGGGTCTGGACCCCCCTCCCCCTGGGTACGAGCTTGCTTACCATCACCGTTATTAGCCATCAAGGACTATCAAAAGCTTTGTTTACTCACATATCAAACTATTTCCACCATTATCCTTGACTATAAGATGAATGCCGTTTAACAGGAAAAACAAGCAAACACTTTTCGGTGACCTCATATTATCCGTTATTTCAATTATAGATTTTAACGTCTTTGAGCGCTCATTAAAGGGCCGTTTTTTCACTTAAAGAAATTCGATCAGACTTTTTTGAGAATGCAATATGTTACCCGAGAATAATGTCCTTATGGAACGAATGATCTGAATGGTATACTTACGTTCGCTACATTTCTTGAGGATGTAATATGTTACCCGAGAATAATGGTCTTATGGACCGAATAATCTGAATGGTATACTTAAGTTCGCTACATTTCTTGAGGATGCAATATGCAATATGTTACCCGAGAATAATGGTATTATGGACTGAATGATCTGAATGGTATACTTACGTTCGCTACATTTCTTGAGGATGCAATATGCAATATGTTACCCGAGAATAATGGTATTATGGACTGAATGATCTGAATGGTATAATTACGTTCGCTACATTTCTTGAGGATGCAATATGCAATATGTTACCTACCCGATAATAATGGTCTTATGGACCGAATGATCTAAATGGTATAGTTACGTTCGCTACATTTCTTGAGGATGCAATATGCAATATGTTACTCGAGAATAATGTTCCTATGGACCGAATGGTCTGAATGGTATACTTACGTTCGCTACATTTCTTCGGTACAGGCAATGACAAAAATCTGCCTGGTCTTTCTTTGGGTGTGTTTGGTTTAACTTCATTTATAGCGGCATTACATATCACAGAAAAGAGAGATACTAGAATACAGGGCGCTGACAACGTGGTGGATATCTGAAACGAGAAGGTGGGTTGATCAAATAGAGGTAGTTAGATAATTGTGTGCTATTGCTTGGACATATTGCAACATAAGTCTAAAGAATACTTATTTAATTGACTCAACAAATTTCTCTTGGTCAATGACACACTGTGATACCATAGGCCTTTTCAATACAGTAGCGGATACAGGGGGGGAGCGGTAGGGGCAATCGCCCCCCCTCAGCAAACAGACTTTAGAAATTTGTGTTTAAAAGAAAACGTGTGCGTGCTTCAATTCCGTGTGTGAAATATTCATACTAAAAAATTACAGATTCAATTTCATTAATGAATATGGTTAATTGCGAAGTCTGTATTTAGTAGTCGAGCTATTTTCCTTGAAAATCTTGTATAGACTTATTTCCTAAAAAAAATAAAGCGCAACGCTTGATCCCCCCCCCTCAACTGAAGACCTGTATCCGCCACTGTTTCAATAAGGGTGGGCCAAATGGCCAATATTGACAATCTGTGGAAACCATGTTATTTCGGTGGCATCTGTCTTAAATATTCTAAACCAATGCCAAACCAGCATGAAAAGTTACACCAAGTGACAGTGTTGACACAGTGATTTTGTTACACGATTAAGCAGTATGTCCTAACTTTAAGGAGCATACACACTACACAGTGACAGTGTTAGTGACAGTGTTGACACAGTGATTTTGTTACACGATTAAGCAGCATGTCCTAATTATAAAACTCTAAGGAGCATCCACACTACACAGTGAAAGTGTCAGTGACAGTGTTGACACAGTGATTTTGTTACACGATTAAGCAGCATGTCCTAATTATAAAAATCTAAGGAGCATCCACACTACACAGTGAAAGTGTCAGTGACAGTGTTCAGCATGTCCTAATTATAAAACTTTAAGGAGCATTCACACTACACAATGAAAGTGTCAGTGACAGTGTTCTCACGGTGATTTTAATAACAAATCCTCGTACACCGTCAGACAATTTTGAATGTTAGTCTGCTAGACAATTCACAATGTGAATACGAATTCCAGTCATACATACGCGGCCTTGTCTGCTGATGTTTTTTATACAGGGTCCTGCAGAGTAATGGGGAAAGCAATTGTTGATCACAAAATTTGGCAGTCTCATAGTTTAATTCAAGATGCCTTGGTAAGAATATGTGACTTTGTGCACCCGTACGAACGTTGTGAAACAATAGTTTGCAATATAGTCTACCCTAAATTCAACGCTTGTTTGGAATTTTTTAGCAAGAAGTTCAATCTCCTGGACAACCCTGTACATATTCTTCGTAAAGCATTGCCTGGCTGCCGGATTTTTCCCAATGAAGGATTTCCGATGCCCCCAATCTTCTGATATGGCGATATATGACTTTTTTTTCTAAACCATATAAAATAAACTTGTTAACATCAACCCTTCATATTATGAGTACGTGTTATTTACAATTAAAATATACTATTCAACTAAAAATCGCTGAAATCACAAACCGAATCTTGATTGATGTGTATAAGTTCAGAGAACATCTACAAACATGCATATTGGACCGAGAACGACATCCTGAATTTCAGATTTCACTTCTTAAACACTACTCCAGTCCCATTGTTCACTGTCTAGATTGATGTGTATAAGTTCAGAGAACATCTACAAACATGCATATTGGACCGAGAACGACATCCTGTTTTCAGATTTCACTTCTTAAACGCTACTCCAGTCCCATTGTTCACTGTCTATATTGATGTGTATAAGTTCAGAGAACATCAACAAACATGCATATTGGACCGAGAACGACATGCTGAATTTCAAATTTCACTTCTTAAACGCTACTCCAGTCCCATTGTTCACTGTCTATATTGATGTGTATAAGTTCAGAGAACATCTACAAACATGCATATTGGACCGAGAACGACATCCTGAATTTCAAATTTCACTTCTTAAACGCTACTCCAGTCCCATTGTTCACTGTCTAGATTGATGTGTATAAGTTCAGAGAACATCTACAAAGATGCATATTGGACCGAGAACGACATCCTGAATTTCAGATTTCACTTCTTAAACGCTACTCCAGTCCCATTGTTCACTATCTTGATTGATGTGTATAAGTTCAGAGAACATCGACAAACATGCATAGGTATTGGACCGAGAACGCCAACTGAGTTAAAAATTTTTAAAACTAGTTCTATTCTTCTGACGGACCCTGTACAAATATTGGAAGAATCTCCTGGACAGCCTTGTCCATATTTTAATGTTATTCAACTGCCATGCCAATGCGAGGTAATTATATTTTTTTTACAAATTAATTAATAATATTAGCCTTTGTTTTAGAATGTATATTGGAGAATCGATTAAATTTTAATTGATTTTGTCTTGCGTGCTGATTGGATCACGTACAGTTCCAAGAGGTCTCAGGTGTGGTGTGTCATGAGGAAGATGTGCTCAAAGAGGTCAAGGTGAAGATCGAAACTGGTTCTCTTCCTGCATTCTCATCTAATTACTAAATATAGATGTGATTACTTCTATACCATCTATTAATTCAACCGGATAGTAACTCTCAAGGTGGAAATTGAAACTGGTTTTCTTCCTGCATTCTCATCTAATATTACTAAATATAGATGTGATTATTTCTATACCATCTTTTAACTCAACCGGATAGTAACTCTCAAGGTGGAAATTGAAACTGGTTCTCTTCCTGAATTCTCATCTAATATTACTAAATATAGATGTGATTATTTCTATACCATCTTTTAACTCAACCGGATAGTAACTCTCAAGGTGGAAATCGGAACTGGTTCTCTCCCTGCATTCTCATCTAATATTACTAAATATAGATGTGATTATTTCTATACCATCTATTAACTCAACCGGATAGTAACTCACAAGGTGAAAATTAAACTGGTTCTCTTCCTGCATTATCATCTAATTACTAAATATAGATGTGATATTTCTATACCATCTATTAACTCAACCGGATAGTAGCACTCCGTGCGAATTTGAAATCAAAAGAATATCTTTTGACGGTATGAGTCAAAATAAATTTTTGGTGGCCAGCGACAAAAGCGCGTTGATTACACTAGATCACGCAAGATCACTGAAGTTAAGGTTACTTGCTGTGTGAACACGTTGGTTTAAGACCGCGTGATCCTGAATATGCCAGGCTGGGAGAGGCCAATGTGCATAGTTGATAGTTGGTTTGTAAGTTTCCAGAGAATGGAGATTAAAACCCCTGTCTCTGACCTTTAGATATTAAAGAGACGTTAAGCACAAAAAAAAAAAGATTGGTGAAAATTATAGTTTGTTATTTTCAAGAAGAACCCTTGGTATCAGCCTCTTTTTATACCCTTCAAATTTCATGTTTTACGTTTCATGGATTCAAAAATCATGTAGGAAAAAACCAGTTCATCTGCCGACCGCCGTGCCGTGGTACCCAATGGGCCCCCGGTTCATCGTAGGACATTATTATGAAAGAAAAATACATGTAAAATATGGCCGGCCATGGGGCAAAAATATGAAAGAAAAATATGAAAATGAATATTTCTTTGTGTTATTATGTCACAATATTTGTGGGCATCATAGCATTACAAGGTATTTTGAATATTCACTCCAATATCACTAAGCCTAAGCTAAACTTTAACAATTTGTACCTTATAATGCTACCACTTGGCGCTATTACCATAGCTACTCAATTGTTCTCAGGAGGCTGAGTTACCCCCAAACACAACCAGACCAAGTAGAAAATTCGAAAAAAAAAATTCAAATTTTGGACCCGTCCAGGAATCGAACCCGGAACCTCCTTGGTGCAAGCCAAGTGTGATGCGAACTCTGCCACGGAGACGTCGAAAGAAAAATATATGTCAGAAAAAATATGTTTATTTTTTCTGACACATAATTACTATTTATTTCAATTGCCTTTTACACTGCTTTGGCCCCGAAATACTCAAGCCTCTTATATAAACTCTAATGCGGAGCCCTTCTTCCAATATACCCGGAAACCCGGGAAGATCCTGGAGCCCCAGTCTGTCCCTGAACAAGGATCAGCTTAACAAGGCAAAGAACGTCCCATATAGATCAGCTTAACAAGGCAAAGAACGTCCCATATAGACTTACAATTAATTTTATAGGCACCAAGTTCAAAGTTCTAGCTATTACCGTTCTCATTTTAAGCGGCATAAAACCGCCAACGGAATATTCGATTTCCACCAAAAGTTTATTTTGCGCGTTCATGGCATGAAACTGACATACATACCAAATTTCAAGTCTCTAGCACTTGCCGTTCTTGAGATATCTTGTTCACAGACAGACATACACACGGACCAATGGCTGAAACTCGAGATTTGGGCTCTGAGGACCACAAAACGTGTTTTAGCATTGAAAACTCGACATCGAAAATTTCAGCCCATTACAATACTTTCCTTTTTATAGGATAAGGAAAGTAAAAAAAATGTAGTTAACATGGCTTATTTTAATGAATTTAACTTTTTTCCTATATCATTTGAAACTCATTTTATCTCCCAGTCAACTCTGGTTATTGGTTATATCAAACATATGACCAATAAATAATCACAAATTACAAGTACTTGTAGATTTGAGTACAGGTATGTCATCATAATATTTTAGTTTTATATCATCGGAGAAAGTTTCTTATTAACAACCAAATTAATCATGAATCTGTCCTGACATCCAAAATGATTATTAAATCCCATCAATCAATAAGTGCCAAGTGCCCACCTAAAATATCATTAGTGGTATCCAAAGGAGGGCGGTCCGTAGTGGGTGACAGCTTGGCTAAGATATACTAAATTTAATTTCCTTTCAGTTGGATTCTAAATCCGTTCATCTGCCGAACGCTTTAAGTGGCTCGATTACCACTTAACGTTTATCAAAATTAATGATACATAGAGTGTTGCCCATGAACAAGCTATTTAGTAATCAGTGCTCCAATTCGACAATATCTCCTTTGAGAGGGGATGTCACACTCCCCTATAAATCCCATCAATCAATAAGTGCCCACCTAAAATATCATTAGTGGTATCCAAAAGAGGGCGGTCCGTAGTGGGTGACGGCTTGGCTAAGATATAGTAAATTTAATTTCCTTTAAGTTGGATTCTAAATCTGTTCATCTGCCGAACGCCGTAAGTGGCTCTATTACCACTTTCCTTTCGCCCGTCGTTTTAAACTCAGGTTATATCGTTATATAAAAAAATATGACAATATATCAATCATAAATTACAATCATAAATTAGAGAAGTTAGGCATCACATTACAGCCTCTTCTCATCAGAGAAAGTTTCCAGATCATGATACTGTCTTGACATTCAAGATGATAATTCAATTCCATCAATCAATAAGTGTCCACCTATACAACTATCCGTTCGACAAATGTTGGCAATCATGGTGGCAATTTTAACTTTTCTGCAGCCTTGAAAATCTGCAGACAACAAAGTCGTTTTTGGAGGAGGTTCTCAACAGATGTTTCTTCTCGTTGATACTTCAACAGGTACAACACTGGTTTATAGAATAGTAGAGGTGACAGCGCTCTCTCTGAAGAAAGGTAAAGGCTTGAGTCGGGAGTTAAATTTTTCACAGATGGTGTATTACTGTGGCCTCGCCGTTGAATCATAGGACCCTCGCTTTGAAGGTCAGGTGATTTAGAATTTTAGATTGATATCTACATGAATGCCGAAATGGTGTTAAAGCGTTCTTTCAGCTTTGAAATACTTTCATTCATTGAGATTTAAGTAAAATCAAGAATGCTTTTGGCAAACTTTTAAAACTAATTCTCTCTACATTTTCCAACACACTCCATAAACGTTTTCGACCGCCTTACCAAGGTTGGTTCGAAACTCACTTGGAACTGAAATGTAAAAAATAACGCTGATACCAGAAAATGCCTGAAGATCCCAATCTGGCAAAATCTTGAAAATAGTATAGGTAAGCTCTTTCTTTTTTTCTCTAAATTACTGAGTCCTCACAGATGGTGTATTGCTCTCATAGGTTGTGTAGCTGTGTTGTGTGTTCTCACAGATGTTTTATAGCTGTATTGTGTGTTCTCACAGATGTTGTATTGCTGGGTTGTGTGTTCTCACAGATGTTGTATAGCTGTGTTGTGTGTTCTCACAGATGTTGTATAGCTGTGTTGTGTGTTCTAACAGATGTTGTATTGCTGGGTTGTGTGTTCTCACAGATGTTTTATTGCTGGGTTGTGTGTTAACACAGATGTTGTATAGCTGTGTTGTGTGTTCTCACAGATTTTGTATTGCTGGGTTGTGTGTTCTCACAGATGTTGTATCGCTGTGTTGTGTGTTCTCACAGATGTTGTATTGCTGGGTTGTGTGTTCTCACAGATGTTGTATAGCTGTGTTGTGTGTTCTCACAGATGTTATATAGCTGTGTTGTGTGTTCTCACAGATGTTGTATTGCTGGGTTGTGTGTTGTCACAGATGTTGTATAGCTGTGTTGTGTGTTCTCACAGATGTTGTATAGCTGTGTTATGTGTTCTCACAGATGTTGCATTGCTGTGTTGTGTGTTATCACAGATATTGTATTGCTGGGTTATGTGTTCTCACAGATGTTGTATTCCTGGGTTGTGTGTTCTCACAGATGTTGTATTGCTGGGTTGTCTGTTCTCACAGATGTTGTGTAGCTGTGTTGTGTGTTCTCACAGATGTTTTATAGCTGTATTGTGTGTTCTCACAGATGTTGTATAGCTGTGTTGTGTGTTCTCACAGATGTTGTATAGCTGTGTTGTGTGTTCTCACAGATGTTGTATTGCTGGGTTGTGTGTTCTCACAGATGTTGTATTGCTGGGTTGTGTGTTCTCACAGATGTTGTATAGCTGTGTTGTGTGTTCTCACAGATGTTGTATGGCCGTGTTGTGTGTTCTCACAGATGTTGTATTGCTGGGTTGTATGTTCTCACAGATGTTGTATAGCTGTGTTGTGTGTTCTCACAGATGTTGTATTGCTGGGTTGTGTGTTCTCACAAATGTTGTATAGCTGTGTTGTGTGTTCTCACAGATGTTGTATAGCTGTGTTGTGTGTTCTCACAGATGTTGTATTGCTGGGTTGTGTGTTCTCACAGATGTTGTATAGCTGTGTTGTGTGTTCTCACAGATGTTATATTGCTGTGGCCTTAATTTTGTTTATTGCTTATTGATGTTGTTTGGTCTTTTGTTGAATGTCAAAGACTCCCATGTTTAATATCAAAAGTTTTAATATTTATTCTGGTAGGTCGGTTGTTGATAGGTACAAGCAAGTATTTCTCAACAACTAGCTAGGTACCAATATCATTATCTGGCAACCAATTATTATCTCATTATTATTTAATAAATAAAATCGAAAAGGTTAAATCTATCAACTAAATAGTCATCATATACTGATACTCAGAAAACTTATTTATGAGAGAAGAAAACGCCAAGAAAAAATAGGTATACTTAAATCTAAAAGCGAAACAGTATCAAAGTAAGATACTCAGAAAACTTATTAATGAGAGAAGAAAACGACAAGAAAAAAATAAGTATACTTAAATCTAAAAGCGAAACAGTATCAAAGTAAGATACTCAGAAAACTTATTAATGAGAGAAGAAAACGACAAGAAAAAAATAGGTATACTTAAATCTAAAAGCGAAACAGTATCAAAGCAAGATACTCAGAAAACTTATTAATGTGGGATGAAAACGACAAGAAAAAAATAGGTATACTTAAATCTAGAAGCAAAACAGTATCAGAGTAAGATACTCAGAAAACAAGAAAATGCCAAGAAAAAAGAACACACAATTTTCTTCTTCAAACGAGTTGTATTGAGTTCAATTGAGAAATTTATTGGAAAGTCACCTCTCAAAGCAAAAATCGTTCGAGGTATACGTCAATTACTATTGACTAGCAATTACCCTTCAATAATTTTAGATTTTTAGGAGTTTTTTTTTCTCCTAAAAATCTAAAATTATTGAAGGATAAATGCTAGTCAGTAGTAATTATAGTTACTTCAGATAAGTGTGTAGGGGAGGCAGAAGGCTTGCGAGGTAATAGCTCTGAATTGCATCATGTTTATATTTTCCGAAGCCTAATAATATTTAATATTTTATTAAGATAAAATTGCCTACCTCTTAATTTCTCTATTATCTATTGTTCTTTGAATTCGATTTACGACTCATTTTATTGTTTAGAACACAATTTAAAACTCATTTTGCTATTGTTCTTGGATTCAATTTAATACAGGGTGTAGGTGTAATAGAATCGCAGACTATTGTCATTAAAATAAGTATTTAATTGTAATTTTAACTTCTTGCAGTCCTCTTGGTCTAATGGGTGTCACACTGGCATTATATGCAGATTACAAGGGTTCAAATCTCAAAGGGATCGAAAATAGTATTAACTTAATATTTGTGATTTCGAGGCAGTTCCTTTATTGTAAATAGCGACAAATGGCGGCATTGCCAGAGTAAAAAGATTTGGTTTAGTAGAAGAGATTATTAGTAGATATAGTAATGCTGTGATAGTATAGAAGATATTATTAGTAGATATAGTAATGCTGTGATAGTAGAAGAGATTATTAGTAGATATAGTAATGCTGTGGTAGTAGAGGAGATTATTAGCAGATAGTAATGCTGTCATAGTAGAAGAGATTATTAGTAGATATAGTAATGCTGTCATAGTAGAAGAGATTATTAGTAAATAGTAATGCTGTGATAATAGAAGAGATTATTGGTACCTAGATATAGTTGTGCTGTGATAGTAGAAGAGATTATTAATAGATATAGTAATGCTGTGATAGTAGAAGAGATTATTAGTAGTAAAGTAATGGTGTGGTAGTAGAGGAGATTATTAGTAGATAGTAATGCTGTGATAGTAGAAGATTAGTAGATATAGTTATGCTATGATAGTGAACAAGCTGTTGAACTTTACCACAAAGAAATTCTACATTTAATGCAATATTAAATTCTTCTCTAATTGCAAGACACCCTGTAGGTCAGTATAATTTATTCATAATACCAGTGTTCATTGTAAATTTCTTATTGTTAAAATTAATTTTCTTATTTTGTGATTCGACCAAACCATCCAAGGATAAGCACAGGCTGAGTATTTTTTATTATTTTTTATGTACCTTTCGAATTGGGTACAAAAATAAAATAAAAAAATCGATAGAAACAAATTGACATAAAAATAGTATAGGGACTGAAGGGAATAGTAAGAGACTGAATTTTTCGATATCGCAGAATCAATGCCGAAACTCGTACCTGTTTGTGAACAAGATATCTCAAGAAACTGCTAGAGATTTAAAGTTCGGTATTTATGTCAATTTTATACAAAGGACGATAAACGAAGCTTTTGGTTCAAATTTAATCTACCTTTGGTGATTTTTTGTCGCTTTACCTATAGCGGGGTTTTTATGAATCCTGTATACAAATAGGACGAGAAGAGCTAGAGCTTAAAGTTTGTGCCTATATTCCAAATTCTGCCGAGAAAAAATTAATAATGATCTTGCTTGAAATAAATACAAGGGGCTTAACTAGCGGCAGTTTGGGTTGACTAGAGGCCCCGTGAGATGAGGAGGTACTCAAAAATATTTTTTTTAAATTATTTTTTTTGAAGCTCAGAAGATATTAACAATTTAGTTTTTTTTTTAATTCCAGAATTTGTTAAAATTGTTTTAAATTTCTATCTATATTCTTGAAAGGCACGCAAATTTAGAAATCAAAAAAAAATATTGATTGGCAGACCATTCCGCAATCGGGACTAATTCAAGATTTTCAGCAAAATTTAGAACTTTATCGTTAATTTTTTAACCCATTTTTGAAGCTATAATTCCTGAACTATTCCTCTATCTCGAAAACGGCTGAAGATGTGACAAAAACTAATACAGATAATTTTGTCAGAAATTTATTTCTCATTCATCATTGATTAAAGCCTTATAAAATGTTTCGATAAAGTTAACCGTTCTCGAGATATATGGAAAACCAAAAAATAACCTATAATCCAAGATGGTGGTCGATAAAAGTCAAAATGACGGAAAGGTGCCGCAACTTTTTATGATACAACTTTTAGCAACAATCTAGCATTTTCTGCAAAATTCAGAACTAGGTATGTCATTTTATGTTTTTTAACTCATTTTTTCATCTAAAATTCCTGGACTAATTACATTTGATGAGAATACATTTGTGTAATTTGTAATGCATTTCGTGAATTAAAATTAAGCGCCCAACAATTATGTCTTCTTTTTAAGCTTTTAGATGAAAGATTATTTTAAATATTTTAATTTTCGTCTTCTGACTTTTTCAAAATAGATATCTTATTCAATTCTTTCAAAGTGTAACTTTATCACCTAAAGACCTAAATGTGGAAATGTACCATATTACATTCTGCCTTTGACAATTTTTGAATGTAAATTATTATTACTCCACAGTCCAAACAGAGGTCTTATATATTTTACAAAAAAATAGTAATGGTACAAAAATGTTTAGATATTTACAAAAACAGTAGAATAAAAAAAAACCTATTGAATTAAAAAAAAAAAAAAAA
>CM022877.1:7610213-7629225 GCA_012654025.1 Pachypsylla venusta
ACAGTTACATTTGATTGTTCACAGTGGGGCTGTTGGATTAGGGACAAAATGTGGCATTTATCGTATTTCGGTACTTGATGACTTTTTTGCTTCCAAAAATCATTTTATCTAGTGTAAATTTAAGTTGCCCCTTCCGTGTTGCATACTCTCGAGAATTTCAAGGGGGGCAGCTGCCCCCACCTGCCCCCACTTCCTACGCCCATGCTGATTCCATCTATGAAACGGCAGCTCTGGATAACCACACCCTTCAAATAAAAATAGGTTGCGCCACTGATTCCATCTATGAAACGATAGCTCTGGATAACCACACCCTTCAAATAAAAATAGGTTGCGCCACTGATTCCATCTATGAAACGATAGCTCTGGATAACCACACCCTTCAAATAAAAATAGGTTGCGCCACTGATTCCATCTATGAAACGATAGCTCTGGATAACCACACCCTTCAAATAAAAATAGGTTGCGCCATTGATTCCATCTATGATACGGCAGCTCTGGATAACCACACCCTTTAAATAAAAAAGGTTGCGCCACTGATTCCATTTATGATAGCTCTGGATAAGTTTGTTAATTATAAAAATATTAACCATATTTCAATTTTCGTGCCCAAAATAATTTTCTACGCTAAGGCTAAAAAACAAAGAGAGAGTATCATACTCAAATTAACACCAGTAGGTAAGACGCGTAACAAGGTCGAAAAATTGAAAAAGGTTTTTCGAATTTTCTACTATTTGGGAGTAACTAAGTCTCCTGGGGACAATTTACTATATACCTTACAGACCTTACACCTTATATGACTCATGTAAAAACTTACATGACAATTTACTATAACTATTCCTCATGTAATAAGTTGCATGAGGAATAGGTACTACAATTATATTTGCAAAGTTATATAAAAAAAATGTATTATTTTAGAACGATAAGGACCGGACAGATTTCCATTAATAACTTTCAAGATGTAATAAAGATCATGAGAATTAATCAGAAAATCTATTATTTTTATTAAGTGCCTCTATTTTCCAGCACGATCGTTATCCTCATTTTAGACTCAAATAAGATCATCTCAAGGCAAAGACTATCAAGAATACTGTCTTTAGGTAAACTGAAGGAAAATGTTTCCAAACTTTTCTCAGCACACTCGGAAACCAACTATTTTTAAAAAAGTAGAAATTTAACATAAATATAATATGATTATTTTTTTTTTACCTGTGATTTTTTGAGAAAATATAACTTTTTTAAAAAAAATTTGGCTTAACGTCTCTTTAACATCTATTGGTCATTCAAGTCGGGGTTTCACCCTCCATTCGCTGGAAACTTGCAAACCAGCTACCCACATTGACCTCACCCTGCCTGGGTTGGGCCGAAAAAATGAGCCAACGATACGTGGCGTTCCCAAACGGTCACCCATCCAAGTACTGACCCCGCCCGACGGTGCTTAACTTCAGTGATCTGACGGGAACTGGTGTATTCAACGTGGTATGGTCGTTGGCTAAACTATTTTTAAAAAAGTAGAAATTTAACATAAATATAGGTATGATTATTTTTTTTATTTTTTTACCTGTGATTTTTTGAGAAAATATAACTAATTTTGTTGGAAAAAAGAGTAGTCATAGACTTTTTTTTTGGTACAATTATATTAAAGTTCACGCATGGGAGGTTTGGTGTAAAGGCCTGCACTATAGTTTAGGGTTAAATGGCGAGAAAGCTATATTGAGTTACCCATTTTTAGTACAATTCAACATAACTTCCAAGCCAATTTTACGCCCTGTAGACGAAAGCGGTTCCATCGCATAAAGACGAAAGCGGTTCCATCGCATAAAGGCGAAAAATCTGAAACTGATTTTATTAAACTTTTTTATGGACTCATTAAAAGGCTGGACATAATCTCGAAATTTTCCCAAACGGAACATGTAAATGTGTCAAGAAAAATACGTTTGCGAATGCGGGAGCGAAAGCGAGAAAGAAAATTTGATAAAAATTGGAAGGGCAGTACAAAACAAGAGTTATGTATTCCGAACAAAGAAACATGACCGCAGCAAACGGACAGATAGACCCGGAAACAAATTCGTTCCTTGATGTCTGTTCGAGTTTTGCGAGCGAAAATACCCACTTCTTCAGAAGCCAAGAGAAAACACTCTGTTTATTTTCGTTAGGAAAGCCAAAGTCGTGTTTTCGTAATGAAAAAATATTCAGTGCGCCCACCATGGTGGGCGCACTGAATATTTATCACGAACAACTTTGAGAACCTTTTATGGAAAATTGAGAAGTAATCTAAAATGAAAAATTACTGTTTTTTTTTCCTCTCAATTTACCTAAAAGTTTTAATTTATTTTATAACATTCATCGACCATAAAGTTGTGCTCAGATTTGATTTTTCATTATAAATAAAACCTTGCTATTCAGTCAGGGAGATGTAAATTAGAATTAATTTTTAATTATGACTGTTTTTTTTTTTTGGTTCATGGTCTACATCTGCATCTTTCCATTGATTGACGATACTGGTAGATTGATTGATTAACAGTCTCCTCACTGATCACTGTATGTCTTCAACAATTTGTTTTTCCAAACTTTGCATTTTTTTAAAAAAAATCTTTTGACTACCCATCAGCTCTGCTCGGGGTCATGTACGAATTTTAAATCATAAAATTACTAAATGGGAATTCTCAGGGCCAGATTGACCTTCCGCGGGGCCCGTAGCACACAAAGCGGGGCCTCCTCTAACCCCGCCGGCGCCTTCTAAGTAGTCTACTTTTTGGAGCCAGTACAAAAATTGATTATCTTTTGGCCTTTTGGTCTAGTACCTACAGCTGGTAGAGAAAAGTGAAATTAAATTTTGAGTATACCAACATCGATAAAACATGGTTACCGCTCATCATGCTAAAAAAAACAATTTGTTTATGTTGCAATACTAGTTGTACTTTCCTGAATTAGATTTTACTTCGTACTTTGAAGAGTTGGGGCCCCTCAAAATGAGGGGCCCCCAACTCTTCAAAGTACGAAGCCTGAAATGTCGAAATATCTAGTGTAAGTTTTCAAAGCGCGGTGCCCGTAGCAAGTGCTACAAGTGCTACTATTGTTAATCCGGCCTTGGAGATTCTGAGTTGATCATAACATTAAGAAGATTATAAATTTTGGGGATCGGTATTAGACACTTTTTAAATCAAATAAACTAATTTTGACATGTACAGAGTGATACTGAAAAACGTTATCACAGAGGTAGAACTCGGTTTCGGTGGTAGAGTAGATAGAACACGTCATTTCCAACACAAATTACTCTATTCAGCTTATATGCCGTTTTTGCTACGTTTTCTAGATGTCGGCCATTTCGAAAATTTTGGACACACATATGTACCTACAACAACAGTAGGTTCAAAAATAAACCAGATCACCACTCACCACAATTCCTAAAAAAATCATCAAAATAAATTGGATAAATGCAAAGAAGTGTGACGAGTACTAGAAATGGACTGCAAGCGGATACCGAAACCAAATTTGTTCCTTGATATCTAAAAGCCAAATTTAGAGTGGACAGTTTTTGAGGGGGGAAAATGTATATATCATCGCATTCGATGTTCATGCTTTCATTTTTGGCGAAGCTATGAACGGATAGCTAACAAAACGTTGATAAATTCCATTTCTCAAGTTTGATACTTTTTTTAGAAGGAAAAAAACATTGTTCTTCTACTAATGTTACTCTATTGTAGAGATTCCACGTATTTTGGTTTTTGGTGGCTATCTGTTCACAAGATTCTCCAAAAATGAAAATAATGAGATGATTTTGGTGTTATTTATCAGCTTAGAGTACAGACATATTTTATCTAATACATGCCCATTTCTGAGCTGTTTTTTACGGCCAAATTTCGGTTTTTGAGACAATCGATCAGAAAGCGACGTCAGATCAAAATTTTTGGAAACTTCTTTTTATAATAATTTTTACGACAATTTTGTACTTGTTTCGCTGGTTTAAATTATATTTCTCTATCTTAAGCCAAAAAAAGTGATTTCGTGGGGGAAAGATCGAAATTACAGAATAGCTGCCATCTTGAAAACGAAGCGAAAACGGCATATACTGAATAGAGTAATTTGTGTTGGTAAAAACGGGTTCTACCTATCCTAGTTCGGTGATAACGTTTTTCAATTTCACTCTGTATACGTGACATACATACCAAATTCCAAGTCTCAGGCACCTACTGTTCTCTTTCTAGGCAGGATAAGTACATTTGATTATAAAATTTGTCAAAAAAGTAGCTCCATAAGTACATTTGATTATAAAATTTGTCAAAAAAGTAGCTCCATAAGTACATTTGATTACAAAATTTGCCAAAAAAGTAGCTCCATAAGTACATTTGATTATAAAATTTGTCAAAAAAGTAGCTCCATAAGTACATTTGATTATAAAATTTGTCAAAAAAGTAGCTCCATAAGTACATTTGATTATAAAATTTAATTGCGTCCAAGGTACATACAATTAGCATCTTAAGAAAAAGTCTAATTCGAGTACTTGGGCACCGTTCTTGAGATATCTTGTTCACAGAAAGACCGACAGACATAGGTACACACGGGCCAATGGCTGAGACTCGACATTTTGGCCCTGGGTTATCAAAAATTTCGAAATCCATTACAATACTTTCCTTTAGATAGAATAAGGAAAATAAAAATTGTCTTTGTAAATCAAAAAGATATTGATTTTGACATGCTTGGAAACCATCGACCACGATGACTCTACATAATGTTGTTGTTAATAATTTAAGACAAAGTTGTAATTGTAGATTGCAAGATTTGCCAATTGCAATTCCGATGGATAATTAGCTGTAAATTACAAGTAAATGGATTGTATATATAATGGTGGAATGTTGTTTGTAGTTTGTCGAGGTAATCTCTTTGCAAGGTTTAGGTCAGGGTGTTTTTGTCTTCAGTGTTGCATGTGTCTCAAATCTTTGACCATACCAAACACACACTGTCTCATCATTCACCAAATCGACATATTTGAGTCCTGCGCGACAAATAAAATGCTTTTAAATCTTTGATTAACATGTTAATTATAAGTGTTAAAAAATATTAACTATTAAATAAATTAAATTTAAACAAAACACTTACCAAAAACACTATTTATTTTAATTTATGAAGAAACTAGTTTCGAATCATTCGATTCATCATCAGTCTAGTCGAGTCTAAGGATGGAAGTTGACATACTTCCATCCTTAGACATGATTTGAAACTAGTTTCTTCATAAATTAAAATAAATAGTGTTTTTGGTAAGTGTTTTTTTTAAATTTAATTTATTTAATAAATTTAGGAATCAAGATACGGTAAGTACAACTGTCTTCGAGATCACTTGAACAAATCCTCGCACTTTGTCGCAGATATTCTAAAAATGAAATATGCAAAAAGGAATCGAAAAAATGGGAGCTCTTACATATGAGTTAAGGTATATTTTTGAAATAATGTTTCAAGCTACCGACCTTTCTTTTTCTTTCAAATAGGGACCCATATCTTTTTATTGTACACAAACGGGGTTACCCGTGTTTCACCAGAGTCCATTTTATTTTTCAATTATACCTATATATTGCCAACGATCATACCACGTTGAATACACCAGTTCCCGTCAGATCACTGAAGTTAAGCAACGTAAAGCGTGTTTGTATGGAAATGCTGGACCCCCCCTCTTCACTTTAAATGGACCATCCTGTATAGCGAGTACCTTCCTGAAATAAAACCACCTCAATATCTTCAACAACAATGGTCAAGAATTGTTCACATCACATCCTCAGCGAGTGCAATATAATTTATTGTCATAATTACCTGCCATTGATCTGTTAGCGTATTACCTTGATGAACCCATTCTCATAAAACTTACATTTTCCAACGATCAAATTTCCTGTGCGGAACGCAAAACCTTATCTCTAATCTCTTCCGTAAAATAAGGCTCTGTTTGTGGTACTGTTGGAGAGAATTTAATGTAGGTAAGGTTATCAGGTGGTACATCTGAGACGATTTTGGTGTTATATGGCAACTTAGAATGCGAATATGTTTTATCCAATGGATGACCCTTCTGGGGTAAAAAATTCGTGCAAAATCTCGAGAAAAAAATGAAAGATCCAAAAATGATTTCCGACCAAAACCATGCATATACTCATTGAAGTATTTTGTAAGGGAAATAATGTCAACATTATTCTAATCCACCCTGTCTTTCCACCCTCCCCTGGTTCTATGTCAACATTATTCTAACCCACCTTGTCTTTCCACCTTCCCCTGGTCCTATGTCAAGATTATTCTAACCCACCCTGTCTTTCCACCCTTCCCTGGTACTATGTCAACATTATTCTAACCCACCCTGTCTTTCCACCCTCCCCTGGTTCTATGTTAACATTATTCTAACCCACCCTGTCTTTCCACCCTAAAGCAAAATCATCTGTTAAGTAGGTGATTGATTACAGCTTCTTCTGATTTTGATGCATGGTTTGAGGATATTGTAAATAGGTACTGATAAAAATGATCCCATATCAATTAACCAATAACGGACAGACAGATATTGGAGGCTCAGAAATAGTATTTTGTCGTTACTATTCATCTTCAGAACTCTAACACTCCATAGTGCATCATTTAACATTCAATGACAAGATAATAAGAAATAATCACATTAAAGTGAGCTTTATTGTAATTATTTTAAGGAAACGTCTAGGTCCAATAAGTCACGAACTTTTTGTTGAGGGTTCCATTGATAATAATGGCTCTTAGGTCCTTACATTCAATTCAATGGTAGTCATTCTTACAAATATAGATAGGTATTTAGTGGGCAATTTAGTCGTGAGGATTATTATTTTCGGTGCATATTTTTCCTTCCTTGAAACAGGAAAAGTGAGTTCCGCTTCCGGGTTCAGAAAACTGAATATATTATTTATACAAATTTGAATTTGACACACTTGTTTACGAGCTATCGAAGGTGGGTCAGTTATTTAATTTATGCAGAAGTGGAAAACGTCCACACGCATCATCTATCATGTATCTGATATGCAATAAATGTGGTTCCCTCACGGTCTTTAGTCAATAGTTTGTGTTCGACATAACACTAAAAAGTTCTGTAAAATGTAGATCTCTCTCAGTGGCGGAGTGGGACCCAAAAACTAATCGGCCGATTTAATGAAAATAATGAATGCCCAGGAAAAACTGTGCCAATGTGACACATGGGTTTATTATTTTTCTGACAAGAAAAATACATCCCCAAAAAAAATTGGGGGGGGGTCTCGTGACGATTCCAAATCTGAGCGTAATTAGACCCTAAATTTGACATACCTACTAAATTTGAAGTCTCTGGCTCGTATACCATTCTCTTTTTGGACAGGATTAGTGAAAACCGCTTTAAAGTGGTAAAAAGGGCCAGCGGTATATTTGATTGAACCCAAAAGTTTCGGAGCTAACTGAGACCCCAAATGTGACATACGTACAAAATTTAAAATCTCTAGCTCCTATCATTCTCCTTTTAGACAGCAATACCGAAAACCGCTAAAAAGCGGCAAAAATCGCCAAGGGTGTATTCGATTGCACCCAATGGCGACACAATTAGAGCCCAGATGGGACCTATATATACCAATTTCATCCAAATCGGTCAACGCTAAGTGGCAAAAGTGCCTTTACGGCGTACGGCGCGGCGAACGCCGGACAAACGGATTTTTTTTTTTATTCGATTTTTGAATTCTAGGTACCTTGAAACGTATAATATCAAATTTTGAGGGGGGATAATTTTTTTTTCTTGACGATTCCAAAGGTTCATTATTGAAATATTGAAAATAATAAAACAAAATGAGAAATACAAAAGTTTCTTGATGTCAAATCCATCCAAGTTATACTTGATGACCGACTTTGTTTTACCATCACGGAGAACGGCCATACGGCCATGTGCCAAAGAGTTTTCCAAACTATTTGAAAGAAAAAAACGCACACATGTAACCCTATGAGTGTATATCAAATTAACATGATCAATTTTTTCTGTCCACAACTGTATCAGCAGAACTTGATTTGAGTTCTTGTGATGGTAGTCGCACAAATGTAACCCTATATGTGTGTATCAAATTAACATGATCAATTTTTTCTGTCCACAACTGTATCAGCAGATCTTGATTGGATTTCTAGTGATAGTAGTCGTTCATACTAGACAATTAGTATCTCATTGTCAGGACCTTGTCCTTTGTTACTCATCTGTAAAGATGATGTCCGGTCCAGTCGGATAGATGTTCAGCTGCAATGTATCATTAGGAATGGCATGCAGGTTGCACGCCCATCATCCTCTCATCTCATCAGATAACACCAGTTTGTCAGTAATTAATATTTTAAACTTACAGGAAGTAATGGATCTTACTGATGTGATGCATCATAATATTGTGGTGAGATCAGAGTTTAGTGTATGGTGCAGAAACCTAGGCAACAACAAATGTAAACGTGCGAAATCTGATTTCATTTTAGATTCTTAAGGTAGCATTCCGTTCCTCGCGAACGCGACACCACTGCTTTCTATGTATTTAAATGAAGAACAGACCGAAGCAGGCGACAGAGAGTCGCACGACCCTGTCGCTTCGAGAGCAGTACGGTCGCTCCAGTCAGGCGACACATTCCTTGTTTACTTGTGTTTGTGTCAAGCGAAATTATTGATCCCAGAGATGAAATAATATTTCAAAAGATATCTGGATAATTTCTATATCGTCGTGGTATTTGACTGAATTTGGAACAAAGTTAATACAGTAGAGATCCAATTGCGGATCTGTGAAGAGCCAACTTTGATGATTTCATGCATTTCTAATGGATTCTTAAAGACGTAGGCATCCATTTCAAAAAAGATCTCTGTAGAATTGATTGAAACGGTTCCTTATAAGTACAAAGGTACAAAAACGAAGTCCTTTCTTGGAATGGTTTTTACAAGTGGAATAAAAGAGATTACAGATTTTTTTAGAGGTAATAAAATATCCCTCCTTATGTCTTTTTTTAAATGAAAATTGAATGAAATCTTTAATCCAAGCCGTCTGTAAGATATAAAAGAAAACGTAAAATATTTCTTTAAAAAAACGGTTTTTTTACTGTCCTGTAAAATTTGCTTTTTTCTACTTAGACCCCTTCTGAAAAAAGGTAACAATATAATGAAGGGAAAAACATGATTGATCATCTAATCAGAAATGATATTTTAATTAGTAACATATGCGAAAATCGAAATACTGGGATTAGAAGAAGAGAACGCCCAAGAATGGTCCATTTCCAAGATGTAAAGAATTTAGTGAATGGAGGCCCAAATGCAAAAATGAAGTCCTTCGCACTTAATAGAGAGGAATCCCTACAAGGCACCGCCTTTAGAATATGATGAAGTTAACTAAGTTGCACCCCTATAAAGCCAAAAGTACCTAATAAACCTAATCCGAGTACGCACCACACTTAATGGTGCTTAAATTCAGTGAGAGAAGAGGCTGATGTATCCAACGTGATAAATGGTTTGGATTGGAGTGAAATCTAAACGTTCCACAAAAGGAATATACGTCTTGGCATCATCAAAGCAAAGAGAGTGAGAAATAGAAAAATAAAGAAATAGTATTCACAAATGAGATCCATGGGGAAAAACATTCAAGAAAGCAAAGTAGATTGAGGTGGTATTGGGAAGAAAATGAAGAGCTCAATAAAATTGACGTCAAAACAGTTATGTAGGTACATATCTAGAACCTGTTTTGTTCATAGAACTCTCCGAAACTACGAAAGTTTACAGCGCAGTTAAGTATATCCATAAAACCAGATAAATCCAACCGTTCGCGAGACATAAACAGACACACATACGGACTAAATCGTATTTTGGCATTCAAAACGCGATATTTCAGCCCAATTCGATTCCTTTCCTCTTTATAGGATAAGAAATTAAAAAGCAACTAAATTGCCCACAACGGGCCGAGTACATCTTGATTCAATATTGCTAACTTCAGCAGGTAATGTGGCAGGAAATATTTTATTCACCATTTTAAGGTCGTTGGCTTGCGACTAACCTTATTCATCATAATTAAATAGATAATATGTTGTGTTTATTCATTTAATAAAAAACAAAACACGAAGATTATACACTTATCTTAATTATGTTGGATGTTCTTCTTCAGGTTGACAAATTATAAAACTTAGCGTTTCGTGCAGAATCTTTGACCCTATCAACAGTCAAGCCTTGGCCCAGAATGTCATCATGCTTGGATTTATTAGTGATGTTTGTTGTTAACAAAAACAACACTTTTCTTTGCGTGTTCGGCAATTATTGTAGGTTTGAAGATTTTTTTTTTTTTTTTTTTTTTCAATTAACATGAATATTTTACATTTAAAATATACATATTAGGTATAATATGTTGAGGCCGTGAGATTTAGTATGGCATGTCAGGTGTCATTTAAATACGTTAAGTGTTTCACACGAAGCGACACGGTGCAGTGGCAATAACAAAGTCAAATAGAGACAGACTAAAAAACACAGTTTCACAAAGAATCCCAAAGTCACTCTTACGAAACTCTGGCAATGCGACACATGGGTATTTTTATTCGATTTTTGGATTCTACCTACCTTGAAACGTATAATATCAAATTTTGAGGGGGGTAATCTTTTTTTCCAAAGGTTCATTATTGAAAATAATAATAAACCAACATTATTGAAAATAATAAACCAAAACATTTGCGCATTTTTTTTTACCTGTCATTCTAAAAATACTTATTTTTCTGATATTTTCCGATAATTTTTTTTAAAAATATCGAACCAATTTCTTCCCCATTTTAATCAATTACGAGTGATAGCGAAACACAAAAATCGTCCGATTTTATAAATAATTCCAACTTGGAGTCTTAGACAAGAATCCCAAATCTCAAAAATTGTTCATGAACAAAAATGAAAGGTTTTTAAAGTTTAAAAAATGTTTGACTATAATTTTTTTTTTTTAGAAAACCCTGCTTTTCACACAAAAATAAACCCAAAATGTACGCAGGATTTAAAAATATTACAGAGTTGCTTTCCATATTGTTTTTCACCACCAGAAAAGGTGAAACTCTCAAAAGTAACTTCAGAAATCAAAAGTTAGTACCTACTTAGGTACAATATATTTTCCTTGAGATATTTGGGCGTTAGCAAATCATGCCTAATAGTATCACTTAATAAGAAGAATTCCTCATTACAATTCACAGTCGGCCATGCCTCTGTTATACATTTGTTATGCAACATTAGCCAAGTAGGGAGGTACATGTAGGTAGGTACCACTTATAATTATTTGTAAAACAAAACATGTGTCCTAACAAGTGTGAAAAATAAACTAATACCTACTTTGTATCCTGGGTGGACCAACAACAACTGTACAATCAAATATCTTTGTAAAATAACTCGCACACTCTACTGTTAAATAGTATCACTTAATAAGAACTCTACTGTTAAATAGTATCACTTAACTGCCATGGTAGCTCAGTGGTCAAGCGCTCGCCTGGTAATCAGGAGGTCGCGGGTTCGAATCCCAGCCAAGGTAGGATTTTATCCTCTCAATTAATTGAGAATTTGACCACAATAATAGTACAAGCTTACTGCTGGGGTAAAGGGACTCGTTAGTCTCATTCGAGCAGTATAAATAAGCAGTATTATTTATTTATTTATAGTTAAATATTCATTAAGAGCCTATTCTCAACTTACCCCCTAAATTTAAACGAAATCGATACCAAAAGGTCCATTTCACTGTATATTACAATTTAATATTACTAGTGTTGCACTAGTGTTTTGTATAGTTTCGCTATAAAAAATACACTTTAAGATGAGCTTAATGTGTCTCAGATTACTCAGTCATAGGTTTCACCTTACGGCGCAGGCGTGATGAATAATTCAAAATTTTATTTTGTCTGATGCCAATGTCAAATTTGTAACCCGGGAATCGGGAATGGCTGATCAGATGACCAAACCATCTCTTGAATTTTCTTCACCAATCATTCCACTTTCATAGTTTCTCTAATCTTCTCATTTCTCACTCCACTCCTCCTTGCAACATTCTCATTATAGCGATCATTATAGAACTTTCTCTCCTTTGATTTTGTTATCGCCCATGTTTGTGCACTGTACATTAAGGCTGGTCTCACTACTCTCTTATACAATCTACCACTAATTTTCTCGTCACCTAACACAGCATCAGCAATATCAGCATACCGCTTTCTCCAATTCATTTCTAAAACAGTGCCACCATATGCGTATGAAATGAACCATTTACTATAGTAAAATCATTTAATTCGTTTTAATGAATAGTACTCAATGAAAAAGTCGCACTTGGATCAGTGTCACCCTGTAAATATACGTAAGGCACAACTTAAAACTTACTAGTTATCTACCAATAAAAAATAGTTATGGCTTATGTTGCACTCAATACAATATTCAAAACTCTTTTGTTGTAGTTTTTGTTGTTTTTGGTATTTATTGTTTTTTACAATTAGTAGCTCTGCTTTCTATTTACAAGTCTTGTTATGCAATGTTCCACTTAGAATGCGTAAAATGGTTTGCTAATATTTGTATGTTGTAAGGTGTAATATGTACTTTCTCCTAAAGATTTTTGTAAACCAAAATAACTGGAAGTTCTGTACACTGTAGACTTCACTCTGGTGCCAAATGGCGTGGCCCATTGGGGTCCAAACTAATCAGCAAATTATATAAATATAATGAATTCCCATACAAAACTTGATCTAAATCAGATAAGGCGTTCGAGAGTTATCGCGGTACAAAATGATTGCCTCTGCGGCCGAGTTTCCTCAGGAATATTTTTGTCTCGATTTTTCTTTCATTGCACTAGGGGGTTTGAGAATACTTCGAAAAATCTCTCTTATTTAGATATTTACTTTGATATTTAGATATTTGGGGACGGATACATATCTCCAGTTGAGGCGGACGATCGAGGTTTCAAATTATAATCGACATGGAAGTCAGTAGAAGGTATTTATAAACAACAAATTTGAGAAAAGTGTTCCGACGTTCAATTTCTGCAAATCTGGGGGGGGGATTGCTTCTATCCCCTTCTGTAAATACCAGAATTAAGCACACGGTAAAATAAAAATACTTTAAACAATTTCCGAGAGCATAAAACAAAAACGAAGAAAGATTAAGTCCAAATAGGTATTCTGCANTCAATTTCTGCAAATCTGGGGGGGGGGGGNCTCATATCCCCTTCTGTAAATACCAGAATTAAGCACACGGTAAAATAAAAATACTTTAAACAATTTCCGAGAGCATAAAACAAAAACGAAGAAAGATTAAGTCCAAATAGGTATTCTGCACTTTCAGTGCACAGTTACTATTTATCAAATTTTGTAGCTTTTGGTCATCGTGTCTGAAGGTAGCCCGATATACGAAACTGTAGCTCAAAATCAATTTTCGGCTGCTAAACAACAGCAGCAATAACATCACCTTCCATGATAATCATTCCAGGTGTTAGTCCTGGGCTGACAGTCAATGCTTCGGACCCCCCCCACCCCACCCCCGAAAAAAAATTTGGGTACGGCCCTGGTCCAGTGCAACGTCCTAAAAGTATCATAATATGCTACTCAACCCCCAACCCCACCACCAACATCACTATGCCACTGAAAGTAAGTACTACCTATCAGCAATCAATCAGTCAAAGGAAATGTGATTTAATAATTGTTATGAATGTCAATAAATCATAATAATACTTTTCCTCGATTCGAACATTCTTTCAATTAGAAATGATGGGAAAATTACAGTAATAGTAAATTAGTTGAATATTCATTCGGACAAGTTAGACACAAACCTCATATTGGAGGGGCAATTTAGGCAATGCCTGGTACCAGTAATAAAAAAACTCCTGCATTGCAAGATATATGTTTTAGTATAAATTTACTGTATGTTGCCCGTGCTTCGTTCACACAATGTCGAGATTTCGATATTAAAACTTCTTAATTTTGGATCTTTGGTAGGTCCAGTGGTGAAATCAACTTCTGTTTAGAAAAGGATTTTTTTTTTTTNTAGGCCGGAAAAAAGAGCCAACGATACGTGATGTTCCCAGGCGGTCACCCATCCAAGTACCGACCACGCCCGACGTTGCTTAAATTCAGTGATCTGACTGGAACTGGTGTATTCAACGTGGTATGATCGTTGGTAAAAAGTAAAATTTACCTCAGGATAAATTGGCTGCGAAAAACTTTGTATCCAATTTTAGGTTTCTAGCTGTATATCACAATTTCAGTTTTTCGGTGGTGATAACCGACAAAAAACGGAAAATACCATAAATCACACGAGAGTTTTCCAAACATCGCTTTTTTATAATTTACCTTTTTTCTGTGAAGTTAAAAAAGTATTCATTTATTTTCAGGGGGGGATTTTCTAGCTGTTGTCGATTTCATAATTTAGCCATTGGAAATAATCAACCAAAACGTATATCTAAGTGAGAGCCTTGTAATTATCATTATGCAATACGCAAATAGAATTTTCAGAGTCGATAAGAGAAAAGAAAGACATGGTCCGATTTTACTTTTATTTTTTGGCTCAAATATCTTGTCTAGCACACAACTTTATTTTTTTAAAAAAATAATCTACCCACCCTCATTTAAATACGGGGTTACTATAAACTATAAAGATAATTATAGTCTGACCTCGCCACAAATATCTCACAAACTTTTCAAAAGAAGATATAAAAAATGCATAAAAAAAAACTTATCCTTTATTTTAAGAGTCATAGGTTTCACCTAAAAAATAAGCCTACGGCCACTAAGGACCGCAATGGTTCCCAATGCGAAAATCTTATAACAAATCTCACTTACCAACCTCCCTCATGTTTTTACAATCTCAAGTAGATAATTTTTCGTTATGAAAGTTTTAGTAAAGAGTTCTGTAATAATTATAATATAAGTATTTAATTTTATTAAGGACTATACTGTGTTTATTTTGGAAATAAAAAAGGAAATAAATTAAATAAAAGCATTAAACATTATTTTCAAACCAATTAAATATGACTGACGATAAATCAATAAAAAATGAAAATATAAATAACGATAAACTTTACGAAACCAAATTAAAATATCCTCTATTACCATGGTCAATTATTTTAATATCAAAAATATTTTCTGTTTTACCTATAAAATTATCGGTAAATAATATTACCAATAAATACAGTGTGTTTCAATTAATTTATTCTTCTATTGTAATATTTTTTACAATATATCATATTTATGTTACACCCTATGTATTTCATAATTTACAATATGAATCTCAGGAATTTAATAGCACAAGTACTTCTGTATACTATAGAACAGTACAAATATCATTTCCAATTGTTGTAAGTACCTTTAATAATTTAAAATATGAATCTCAGAAATTTAATGACACAAAAAACTTGGGAGTTCAATGCAATAAGAATACCAGGCATTAAATAACATAAAAATCTCAGGAATTTAATATCACAATAATCTCAGGCATTAGATAGCGCAAGATCTTATGAATTTAATGACACAAGAAACTCTGGAATTTAATGGACAAGAATCTCAGGCATGGAATCTCAGAAATTTAAAGACGAGTGAATCTCGGGCATTAAATAATAACACAAGGATTTCAGAAATTTATTTACACAAGAATCTCAGGATCTTGGGAATATAACGGCGCAAAGATCTGGGGATTTTAGTAACACAAGAATCTCAAGTATTTTAATTTCGCATTTACAATTCTGTTGTTATTTATTTTCAGATTAGTGTCGCCGCATTAGTATCAAAGTACACCACGCTCTTTATGTTAAAAGCATATATACTAAAATTATACAAATGTTTCTACTACAGCGACCTCTACAATAATACAATAATTAATAAAAATAATATTTATTATCACAATCTATTATCAATAACATTAATTATTATTTGTTTGATTATTAATCTATCAATAAATATTGTAAGATTTATACAACTAAATATCAATAATGTGCAAGCTATAAATATATTATATTTTAATTACATGTATTTTAATAGTATCCAAGTTTATATTACGGAATTACAATTTATAATTCTGTCCTATGGATTATATGTACGATTTAAAGATATTAATTCATTATTATATAATGCCATTCAAGAAAATGGCGTCTTTTACAATCAAAATTATAAGAAGGAGAATTTATTTTTGAAACATTTATGTGATTATTATAAAATAGACAGAAAGTAAGAATTGTTTCACTTATTTTACTTTCGGTGAAAGGGTACCAGAAATTAGGAAGAAAGGGTCATGTCCCTAGAATTAAAACTTACAAAATAAATAGGTAATTTGCTACCTAGGCATATACTGGGTGATCATAAAGTCCGTCCCCCAAATTAACTTTTGTCTTAGAATGATAGGTAAAATTACGTCTAGTTTATAAAAATGCCATTTTTAAGAGCCGCCTCTTATAAATGTTAAATTAATAAATGCAAACTTATGAGATTAAATAGAGTCTTGTACAAAATGATTGTAATTTGGATGTACTGTGCCCCAGCAACAAAGTTGTATTTTCAATTTGTAGGACATTATATGTAGAATATTTCTTCTAGTAAAGGTTAATATTCACCAATGAACTAGATTTTCTTGCCTTCTGACCGATATTTTTTTAAAAAATCTAAAATTTAAAGATTTTAAAATTTTTTTNGTAACACAATACAAAACTTACGTATTTCTCACATTTTCCTTTGCGATAGCTTAACAATATTAAATAAAATCTATGATCATTCTTTAATATTCTCCCTCGTCTGTCAGTTCATAACGACACTATTGGACATCTACTATGAATTCTTTGGAATTGCTACGACCGTACAAACAAGCAACAATCATATTCGATCGTATTTCTGGATTATTCAATATTGTGTTCGATTTATAACGATCATACAGATTTGTCATGTTACAAGTGAGGAGGTAAGAGAGTTGGGTCGCTACGACCGTACAAACAAGCAACAATCATATTCTATAGTTGGGTCGTATACGAGTTACCATAATTATAAAAAAATGATACATTTGAAAAATAATCTTTTGTTCACTAGAATTTGAGCTCTAATATTCAAAATTCTAAACTACCCTTAATATAGCAAAAAACTTTGGAGAGTAATAAACTCTCCAAAGAATCGACCAAAAAGAAATATTCGTGGCACAATGAGTAGTTTGCATAAAAGAAGCAAATGCTTATACTATAGCGTAAAAGCATTTGCTTAGTTTTTATGCATTTACCTACAAATCATAGGTCCTACTACTTTGTGAAGGATTTGCTATAGTTAAAAACATTTGCTTAGTTTTTATACATAGACCTACCGAGTAATAGGTCTTACTACTTTGTGAAGCATTTGCTATAGTAAAAACATTTACTTCGTTTTATGCATACTACCCCTTTGCGTTCTACCGGCCACTAACTATACCCATTTTATTACCATTGTACATGAGCAGAAGCAGAATGTACGTTATATTTTTTATTTCAGGGAAAAAAATCCAGGTGTCTGATTGCTAATATTTGTAACCGACATTTGGACGTCCACACAAAGGAAGAGGTTTGTCCTTCACTTAGAATATAAATGGAGTCGATATGACATCATACGAGTATTGTTAAGCACATTATATTTCTATGGGAGGGGGGATCTATTATTATTAAAAAATTGAACGAACGCCATGAGGTTCCAGCCAAAAACGCCAAAATCTTTTTGTTCATACGAGTATTGTTAAGCACATTATATTTCTATGGAAGAGGGGATCTATTATTATTAAAAAATTGAACGAGCGTGGGGGATCTATTATTATTAAAAAATTGAGCGAACGCCATGAGGTTCAAGCCAAAGGCCCCAAAAACTTTTTGGTTCATACATACGTACAACACGATTTTTCTTTGGTTGTGTTTTTACTACAATAACTCTCAAACATCTTGTCCGATTGTTATGTAACTTTATGCACTTTGCATAATTATTAAAAACAGAACATGTATAGAACATTGCGTAATACCTACGCACATTTATAACTTATGATGTTTATAAATTATTATTCTCATTTTCCATATTTACCTAGTTAGATGCAGACCAAGGTTTCAAATTGAAATCCAATATTTTTTTAATTCGATTTCCAGCTAATGCTTTTTACAAATCACATTTCCAGCAGAAATATTGAATTCACTGCAGGAGGATTCTTCACGCTGGATACGCATCTCATTACTTCGGTAAGTCGTCCAGGACGACCTGGAACGTATAACATCACGATTCCAGCCAAGGTCCCCCAAAAATTTTTTGGTAACCTCATATCTATCTATTTTTATCATTTTCCCCCCAACCTGAATTTAAAAAAAGGGGGAGAACCGATGATTTTTAGGGGAACACCGCTGCAACAACAACATCGATAAGTACTCTTACATACGTTATGGCAGTTAAATGGTATCTGATGATATAGACTGGTGGGGGAGAAGAGCCGAGACTGCAAGTACCATTCTGGAGATGTTTCCAGGTACCCGGGCATTAGTCCTTGCCGAGGAATATATTTTGCTTTCAATTACAGGCGATAGCAGCAGGAACCACATATCTGGTGATATTAGTTCAATTCAATGCAGCAAACCAAGAATAAAGGATATGAACAAAGCAAATAAGTCACTAGTAAGAGGAGGTCCTCGAGCTCAAAGGGTCTCGTGAATTCGAACAAACAGAGTGATCCATTTTAATTTACGGTGCGTAAATATTTCCAAAATTGTTGGGAATACAAAAAATCTATTCCAACTAAAATATAACGATATCGAGATGAACAAATTGTAGTGACCTTGGTAGATCTGTCAAAAAAAGGTGAAGGTTGTCTTTTAAGGTCAACTTTCCTTTTTAAATACACGAATTTTCCATGAAATTCTACATTCAATCGAATATGCATATTATTTTATTTTTGCCTTCAGTGTCTAGATTTATTCCACTCCAAAGATGCCTAAGGTGTGACGTATTAAACGAAAGGTCTCGTCATTCTGGATCGAACACTATAAATAAATAGATTTTTTTTTCCTAAATTGAGAAAAAATTCATG
>CM022877.1:7637239-7656135 GCA_012654025.1 Pachypsylla venusta
CCATGCTATCACAGTTTCAGTCAAGGGTCATCAAAATATTTTTCTTAAACTCATATCATTCTAGCTTACCATTCTTCCCAACATGAATCTAGAAAAGTAAAACAGTTGATTTGAAGAGGGACACCGGTACAACAACAATAACATTATGGCTAAATCTAGAACATGTTTGTATCCTATTAGTTATGTATTTGGGTAGTTAATAAGAAAGGAAACATTTACTAGCAGGGAGTTATCGTACAAATAGTTAGGGGAAACGAAAGAACATACCCAAAAAGGACCAATTTCCACAGAAACAAAACAAAGCCGTAAAGAATAAGTCCAAAATCAGGCCTGTATCCAGGATTTTATTTCGGGGGGGGGGGGCATGTAAAGGGAATTTTACCATATAGGGATTATAGTCCAAATTACATAAAGTAAAATCAAACTCCACCGGTTTTGTAGTACGTCTTTCATACGCACTGAATTTGAATTATGTGGGCCAGTACGGTTAATCTACTCGCGCTCCATTGACGGTTAAAATGTAGACACTCTCTGTATAGTTATGTAGGAAAGCATGATCCTAATTTTTTTTATTCTGATGGGGTTCTGGGGTAAAAAAAAATTCCATGATGATGATGTAGTAATAAAAAAATAGTCATAGGGAATCCAGAATCACACATAATGAGTTCTATATTAGAAAGAAACGAGTCGCCCAAAACGGTTTATTTTTTAGGTGGTGGGGTAACACCTTGTTCCTACTTCAACATTTTTTCATCATCCACGACAAAAAAAAAGTGACGGTTATGTTCCCACTTGAAAACAAAGTTAATATCTCAAAGCGTAGAGAAATGTACAACGGGAGACAAACGTACAATGGGGGAACATCTCCATTTAAGAAGACAGGCCACTGGATCACCGAACGTTTTGTTTGACATGATTGAAAAACGGCAAATGCGAACATCTCCATTTAAGAAGACAGGCCACTGGATCACCGAACGTTTTGTTTGACACGTGATGATTGACAAATGTCAAATGAGAACATCTCCATTTCATTATACATGTCAATGAACCATCAATTTTTTTTTTTTTTTTTTTTTTTTTTTTTTGACGTGACGATTTCCCACAAGAAGACGCTATGTCAAAATTCAACGTGACGTCTTTTTTATTACAGACAGTGAAATGTTCGTAATTGTAACACTCAAATTTAAATGTATGTGCCACACGTCAAAAAATCGTGACGACGAAAAAACGTAAAGCGCTAATGGGAACGAGGTGTAACAGAATGCAGGGAGGGTGTCTACCAAATCGTAAAAGTGAAATTCCCTGTCTTTTGGCGTTTTTTCGGCGATTTTTCCTAAATTCCCTTACTTTTCCCTAATATTTTCAGTCTCCTAAAATTCCCTGACAATTCCAGGTATCCCAGGATTTCCAGTCTGGTAGACACCCTGAGAATGGTATTGAGCGCACGACAGAGCCCCAGACCATACACCAGTGTAATCTTGAAACGAAACAATTCACCTGGTTTTGCATTCTGTTGGTATATACAAGTATATACTATTTACATTTCATCGTCCCTCGTCTAACCCAAGTCCGCCAAAACACCCGATATGACGCGTTCTAACTTTTTCATATTCTTTACACCTGGATGTGAAGGATTTGCTGTTGTAAAAGTTTTGAAAGTTTTCAAAATGACTGTCAAAATTTTCGGTAAATGTTCTTGAACGATGGAACTTGTAATGTCTAAAGCACTCAATGCTTCGTCAATATATCTGAAATGTAAAATTTAAAATGAAAATTATTAAATATTTGTGTTCAAAAGCATTTGGAATCTTGATCATATAATAAAAACCTCTGTAATAGGATAACTGACTTCAATCTGTGATATTTCCGTGGAATGCTAATGTAAAATGGGAAGGTAAAGTGACAAATGTCCCAAAACAAGATTGTAGGATTCCCTCAAAGACAGGAAGCTAAAGTCTCGCAGGACATATGGTAAGAGGTTCCAGTGGACAGATATTGTTAATAATTGTTGATGGTGACGTTAAGGGAGCATGGGGAAGAGGCAGACTTAGAGGAATATGGGCAGTTAGGCAGACCACATAGAAAAAGGGCAAGTAATGCGAAAATTCAAGAGCTGGCAAACGACAGATCATAGTACCAGCAATAGCGGAAGCTACAATTGATTCATTGATATATTTGATACAAGCTCAGTTCAGGGTTACTTTTTAGTTAGGTAAGTTTTCAATAGCACTCAGGCTATCATCGTTAAGCCAATGCTAATTAATATGACATGGTCTTACGATTATCCAAGGCTAATTAAAAAGAGGTACATAAAAAAATACTCTTTTAGCCGGAAAATCCTGCAGAACTAATTTAGACCCACTGTTCCTTTATGACGTTAGGACATTTTCAGAAATAAGTTCATAATACTGAAATGAGAACTATCATTGAATTAATGATGCGAAGTCTAGTTTTAACTTCACAATTTTACTTTAAACTTCTGTTTGTCTGTTCGTTATACCATAATTCTAGAACGCCCCGTCCGAATTCGATGAAACGGTGATTAGTTTTTGGGCCACATGGGGCAGCGCTTTTATGGTATATTTTTCCTGTATAAAACATTGTATAATTATTAAATCTAACGGGTACCTACACAAATACGTATAAAACTTATGCGAAATGTGTGCGCATGCAGCGCGATTAATAATTCATTGTGGGCCCTACTGAGTCGTTCGGGGCCTCGTGGTGGCCATTTTGAATGGAGTTTAGAGTTCACAGAAAAACTTATATGGACATGAAATAAAATACACAGATATCTTTGAAATAATCCGCCACATCTTCTTACCTGCATTTTAAGGCACTTTGTGTTCCAATATCTCCAGCCAGTTGTTGGATGAGAGAAATCAACACATTTTGTTGAAGAGGACAAGGCGACACTTCAAACAGATGACCAGGATCAACACATTCACACACATATAACACCAAACTCAGATTTTGTGCTGATAGTGCCTATAATAAAGCAAAGATCATGATGGTGGAATGAGAATTGTTAGTTATTAACATTTTCAGGAGTGGGTGAAGTTAGGAGCTCCTTTTTACCTAGCACTCCAAAATTACCAGCTATACTTAACAACCATACCACAACTACTCAATATTACTCAGCTATACTACCATAGCTACTCCAATATTACTAAGCTATACTTAAAAACCATACCATAGCTACTCAATATTACTAAGCTATACTTAACAACCATACCATAGCTATAGTAATATTACTAACCTATACTACCATAGCTACTCCAATATTACTTAGCTATACTTAACAACCATACCATAGCTACTCCAATATTACTAAGCTATACTTAACAAGCAAACCATAGCTACGCAATTGTCCTTAGACTCGTTAGGATTCTCAGTCACTTCAAACACAACCACACTAAAGCAAATTCGTAAATATGAAAAAAAAAATATATATATATATTCAAATTTACGACCCCTGACCAGTATTCAAACCCCGTAACTACCTCCCTGAAAGTGTGATACACACCTGTCAGGGAGATTTCTGAGTGGGAGAGACTGTAATTACACTAGATTCCCGCCAAAAAAGTAGTTGTAAAAACAGATTCACCCAATCATGATCGGTTCTCTACGCAGCAGGACAACCAGGAAGGCATACATTTATAGTTCCACCAAAAGTCATTTTAATGACTCTTGGGCCGGCCATACACGTAACGATAAGTCTGTACAGACTTATTTGCACAGACATGTCTGTCGTGTACGGCAGGATCTGCACAGACTTGATCTGAAAATCGGAGACAAAATCTGTGCAGATCCTGCCATACATGACAGATTTGTCTGCGCAGATAAGTCTGAACAGACAAGTCTGCACAGACTTATCGGTGCGTGTATGGCCGGCCTTGGTTACCTTTCCAGTAACCTCATTAAGTTGATAAACTTTATGTTATCTTGTCATCTTAAGGACAAAAAAATGATTCACAAATTTTTGACCCGACCGAAGATTGAACCCCGTACCTTCCTGCTGCATAGCCACTTACATTTTGAAAAGCTTCATTATATTTCTTCTGAGCGAGGAATGCTTTGATTTGATTCTGTATCATGTACGCTTGATTTGCCGCTGTGGGTACAGGTGTGACGGTACGAGACTGGACAGCATTAATAACAGCACCTTCTAGAGCAGCCTTCTGTGATGACAAATGTTTGTTCAAAGTTTCGTTCAAAATACTTTCCAAACTAAAAATAAAAAGTTGACAATTTAAATGCAATTGCCCATGACGCGACGTTAGCCTCAAATGACAACGCAGGGGGGGGGGCGAGGTCAAACATGATTCGATTCAAAATATAATTCAACAAATGATGTGGCAGTAACCAAAGCACTAACTTCTAGCAATTAATGTTTGTCTGAATTAAATATGACAAACGATATTTTTAAATTGAATCAACCAGAAGTTCTGTAAACTGTAAGCCTCACTTAAAATGACAACCAGGAGTCCCCAATTGGGTTTAATTTGAGTGACCTGATAGGGCCCAAAAACTCATCAGGAAAATCCACGAATATAGTAAAATGTCCAAACTATCGTGGTACAAAAAGACAAAAGTAAAAATGTAGAATTAAAACTAGATTTCACTTCGCTCGGCCAAAAAATCCGGCCAATCTGAAGCCGATTCTATACAACAGAACAATCTGCAGCATACTAGCACGGTTCCAGCTAAGGGCCATTATAAATCAAAATCGTTTGTTTACCCTCATATCAACTCTTTTCCTCAAAATTGTTTGTTTACCCACATATCAACTCATTTTCTCAAAATCGTTTGTTTACTCACATATCAACTCATTTTCTCAAAATCGTTTGTTTACTCACATATCAACTCATTTTCTCAAAATCGTTTGTTTATCCTCATATTAACTCATTTTCTCAAAATCGTTTGTTTATCCTCATATCAACTCATTTTCTCAAAATCTTTTGTTTACCCTCATATCAACTCATTTTCTCAAAATCGTTTGTTTATCCTCATATTATTAACTCATTCTCTCTAGTATTTCAAACCTACAAAATATGATAATATGTTGCTGTTTTAACCTACGGTCGGTGGTCACTTAGAAAAGTGAATTTCAAGTGTAATTTCTAGGGATCATGGGTTCGAAATCTAATTATATAAATAGTGAAGATTACTTTAATACATTTAGTTATCTGGGATAATAGAGCTAATTCAAGTGATCGCACGTAATTCAATTGATTTCATTAAGGTTATTTACCGTAAGCGTAAGTTACATGTTTTTCTTTCATTAATCATGAATTCATTTTACTGACTCCGATGGTAATACCCTACCCAAAGTTTAAACTTTGTCCTCCTCCCCCTCAACTGAAGACCTGTATCCAACCCTGAGCCTCACATACCTGACCAAAGACTGACTGAATTGTATATTGATATTTCTCTGTGTACTGCTGAGTCCTTCGGAAACTTGCTGTACTTTCGACGTCATATCTGATACCTGTTTTTGGAGTCTCTCATTATTTTGTTCATAATTGGCGAGTAAGTTTCGTGTGCCCAACTCAAATGATTCACTCACTTGTTTGAACATAACCTGAGGAGTGAAAAATTAAATCAAAAATTGGTAAAAAGTGTATGTTTGAATAGCAGATTCAGGGTCGCTATTTTTGGAATGCTCCCCCCTCCAAAAAAAAGTCATATATGGGGGACCCCAGAAAAATTAGGTTTTAGTTCCTATCCCAACAAGGGAAAGGCCATTTTTTAAGGCGCCAAACGAATTATTATTATGGAAAGTAAATATATCAAAAGATTGATCTAAGCTTCTTCAAATAAGAAATAAGCTATGAAAAATGATGGTTTAAGAAAATTTAAGAAAAAAAGTTAACCCCTGATGGATCCTACTGAAAAGGGGGGCCTATATACACCCATTATGTTATTGGGCCAGACAGTGAAGGACATACTGTGCCTTGGGTGTTCCCACGATGGTTGAGTCTAAGTCCCAGGATAAACAGTTGGTAAACTTCAAACAAAGAACATTACTTCCAGCAACAAATTAAATGTTGTTCACTCCCCTTGTCACATTTGTTTTTACCTACCGGTCGGACTGTTCGAGATGCTACTCTCAATGACGAGGACTAAACAATATTCAGACCCCCCTAGTAAATACCATAATACTGACAGCTTATGTGACTCGATCTTACCAAATATACAAAATTGCTGAAGCTTCTAGTTGCAGGGGATAGTGAATGGACATAATTTGTTGAAACTAAAATTGTTGATTTTTTTTTTTAGGTAAAATTAAGTTCATGTTACCACCAAGCGTCAAATGGAAACTGTAAAAATCTTTATTTTGAGTCGTTAGTGAGATACGGCCTGTCTGTATATGGTTTTGCAAACCAAAACAAGTTTATTGCCCGTAGTTGAATTGCTACAAAAAATTGAAAAAGATCTTTTTATGTTTAGCGCCCGAAGATCTGAGTTAATGTCACCCCAAGAACATCATATATATTTGTTAATATTAAAATATTTTTTCATGCCAGAATTTAGATCAAAACAAAACCTTCAATACCAACTTAGAAGGCATAACTTTGTTTTTCATAAACACAGGACAATGTATGGGAAACAAATTCCGAGTTACTTGGTTTCAAAATTTTGAAATATACTGGGTAAGCAGGTAGAAAGTCTGATTTCCGTCAACTTAAAGAATTTATCGGGGATAAATCTTTACTTTGCGAGATAGTCACGAAAATCAATTAATCATGGTGGGTGAATTTGGTAAAAAAAAAAAATTGAAGAGTTGTATTTTGTATTTTAATTTTAATGTATTTTAGTTTCTTTTCTATATTTAAATTATTGTTGTAAATTATGCTCCTTTTAGAAGTTACGTAAGTAACTTGGGAGGAGATTATATATGTCTATTGTATTAGTAAAATAAATAAAAATATTATTAAAAAAAAAAGAAAACTGCTGTTACTACTCCTACCATAACGAATTGAGCAGAAACTGAGCAAACTGACTTAATTTAACCCATGAGTCGGAGAGACGATGAAACTCTAGATTTGGAGTCGGTATTGCTATCGACATATTGAGTGTGCACACCAATGTTATTCACAATATTGGTCACGATAACGACAAGGACAAAAACTCTTGTATTTGATATGTATACTGTAATCTAAACGTGGGTAATAATAATTACGTCGTTGGTTGGTGTGCACAGTCTTACTTTCTCCTTCTGTGATGTGGCGCAATCTAGCGGCTGTCCACATGTAGCAACACGAGTGTCCACACTTTCTGCTCTTTTATGCTCCTACTACATTTTAATTCTTACCTGAGATGCTTTCTGATAGTCAGCAACAGATTTGAGGAAAAAATCTCTGAAACATTCTCTCATGTTTGTCTGTAAACCTGAAATCACTGCATTTGTTATGGTTTCTAATACTGGTTTACTTTGAACAATTTTAGACAGATTATCTTTAAGTAAATGATCCGTTGCGGTCAATTTTTGAGAGAGTTCATTTTGGAGCTGTATTTTGACAGGATTCATAGATTCCAATAGGATCGGTACCAAGTTGGTATTGAATTGAGTAATAATCAAACTTTGTAACTGGAAACAAAAGAATAATATGTGGTACCAACTTTTAGCCCGGCCGTCCTTTGGACACGACTACGAGCGACTGATCAATATGAATGTATTGAATTCATAGGAATAAATCGGATCTCTTATTTTTTGGCGGTGTTTTGTACTTTGGGCCAAATAATGTTCTCTGTATGAGACTATCGATCTCGCTTCAACTCTAATGCAATCTATTTGCCGTTCATTCACTTATATTAAGCTCTTTTTCCACTTATTTTATTGACATGCCATATTGAATCACAAAACACCATATTTGACGACTAATTAAGGTGGGGAGTAACCATTTTGACAGTAATGTTCGCACTGATTGCTGTTCTGCAGTCAGTGTATACAGCTGTCCAAAATCATTTTCGGAAAAATTGAAAATCAAAATCTTACCTTCTCAGAAATGATATTATTAACTGCTTGAGTTACTTGAGATACCAACTCCTCTGGATCCTTACTTTCTCTTTGATTTTTGACAACTGCTTTTGAAAGTTCGCTGATTTTTGTTTCTAATAACACCAAATCCGTGCTGTGACTGTCGACTGTCCGATTGGTTTTCTGAACCAAAGTAACTGCTGTATTCACTTGTTGACTTAAATTTTGAATTGAATTGGATATTCTTTGTAAATTAAGTGCAATACTCTCAATAGCGGGATCCGAAACTTGACCGATAACGTGATTCTGATCGTTCAAATCATTTTTTAACGTAGAAGGAAAATGTCTAAGAATCAAAAGAAATTGAAAAGAAATATATGAACACCTATAACATCAAATGAAGGCCTCGCCACAGAAAGTGTTATAACGGCGTGTCGGGAGGCGACGTCATACGAAAAAAACACGTTATTTCCTCCTGTTATGGTGGTGAGACATTATTTTGGAAAAAAGAGGAAGTAGTAATCATATGATGGTAATGGATTTCATTTCGAAAATCACGTGATTTAAATTGATACAAGAAAATGGCGGAATTCAGTGTTGGGGCGTGGTTTCGGCATTGGTATATGTTCAATTGTTCATTTATTGAAATTTGAGAGAAAAAAAAAACAGAAATGTTTTTGGCTTCTCATCGTATAAGTAATATTTAAAAATAACTTCCTTCAAATTCAGAAACGTTTTGAAATTCTTCCTTTAGTCAAGCACCATGAAGATTTTAGGCCGTATTATCACCGCCAGTTTGGAACTCAAATGTAAACAAAAACACTGACTGATGTAAACAAAAAAACAATGGACCGCCCTTTTCTTACTTTCTTATTTCATTAGAAATCGTAAACCATCATTGCTACAAATAATAGCTAACGTCCAAAAAGAAAACTAGGAATAATAATGCTATAGAATAGGTCTCCCTCTATATTCAAATAGGCATTCCTACATACCAAATTTCTATAGAATAGCTCTCCCTCTATATTCAAATAGGCTTTCCTACATACCAAATTTCTATAGAATAGCTCTCCCTCTACATTCAAATAGACATTCCTACATACCAAATTTCTATAGAATAGCTCTCCCTCTATATTCAAATAGGCATTCCTACATACCAAAATTTCATCAAAATCGGTCAACTCTAATTATTGAGAAGCCACTTTTACCACATAGCGGCAGACGAACGGATTATATTCGATTTTTGATTCTACGTACGCTGAAACTTAAAACGCAAAATATAAAATTTGGAGGGTTTTATTTTTTTGTGGTCGATTCCAAAGGTTTCTTTTTTGAAAATAATAATTTGAAATTGAAAAGGGACCAAATTGCATGCTCACTACAACATTCAACATACCTTTTCTTTAAAGTCGACGATATTGTGATCTTATCTTGAGTGACACTATTTTGTATTGATGGTACATTCGGCCATTCCGTCGAACCATTTTCAACACCAGAAAGATGATCTGCTGCAGAAATCTGTTTTGTAGGCTGAAAAATTTCTTTCTCTTTCCTAAAATAATAAAGATGTTCTTTTAGTTAAAAAAATAATAATAATACATGATTATCACAGGACATTTTCAAATTCCATAACATTTCCAGGTTCTCGAGGAGGTCATTCTCCAAGACATAAGAAGAGTTAGACCCGACATAAGTTCAAAAACGACTTTTTCCTTAAATATTAGAAATGGTACAAAAACTAGGTTTATGGTAAACATATTTTCATCTTTACTGCTCGTATGTCTCAAATTAAATTTAATCGTCATCATAGGTTAACAGTCGTGGGGCTGGTTTGCAACAACTCGCCATGAGTTCTTGATACTATGGAATCATTATGGATAATGCAACTCCTTGCTTTCTGCATGGGTAATGGAAAAAATATCGTTTCCCACCCTGCCCTTGGTCACCTTTTATGGCCAGCATGGGCTTAGGTGCCTTGAAAGTATTTAATTGACGTCCCCGTATCCACAGGGACAATCTATCTTAAATTTAATACGGACTATATTATGTAAAAGACATTACCTGGTTGTATCCATTCATTCAAAAATGTTTTTATTTGGTTATACTTCTGTAGATTACGTAAATAAAAAAACTCTGCCTAAATTGGCAGAGCACACGGGTTTATTATTTTGGATTCCACTGAGCTAATCTATCTTTCCAAATAAGATCTTTTCAAAAAGGAGCGAAGCCCACAGCTCAATATCCCAAGGGTCTACATTAAAATTCCCTATGGGACTACATATTTTTTCTATAGGTAAATATAATATTTATTAATTTACTTATAGCTTCAGATTTTTTTCTCAAATTTTCAGTGTTTTCCGAACTTTAGAACCGTATTCCAGATATAAGGTACTCTCAGGGGGTGGATCCAAGCATTAAAAAATAAATAAACATAGTTGGAAAGACGTTAAAATTGGAGTCTTTTTTCCGTACTCCAGATATAAGGTACTCTCAGGGGTGGATCCAAGCATTAAAAAATAAATAAACATAGTTGGAAAGACGTTAAAATTGGAGTCTTTTTTCCATACTCCAGATATAAGGTACTCTCAGGGGTGGATCCAAGCATTAAAAAATAAATAAACATAGTTTGAAAGACGTTAAAATTGGAGTCTTTGTTTACCCAATTTGAAGCTAGAATATCAAACAGGCTCAAAAATATAGTTGCTGAAATTTGAAAAAAAAACTCAGCTCCTCCTCTGAAAGTGTATTTTTTTTAAAAAAAATCACCATTATACGGATTCATCCCTAATAGCGAGTGAATTAATTTGATTTTGGTAGCGAAATCCAAAAACGATTCTCCCGAAAGACAAATTACTCACTTATTCACATACTGGAACTCTGTTCCCACATCACTTTGCAACATGATTTCTTCCACTTCTCTACTAGGACTACTTCCACTGCTGTTAGCACCAGTTGGATCTCTGTAGTTTGCTTTATCCTTCATTTTACTTTCTAAGGTCGTAACGTCGACTATGGATGCTACCTCATTTATTTGATGTTCCTGAGAGAATACGAATCTTGGTTGAGTAGGCAAATTTAACACTCAAAACATTAACATTAAAACGTCTTCCTTCCAAACCAACGACGGTTGGAAAGCTTCATACAGATTTTTTATTAATTACTGCTCAGAGACGAAAGAATATTTTTCAAAACGAATAAAAGTTAATTTTGTTAAATTGGGATACTATGTCAAGTAAAACCATAATGAGGTAGGTAATATATAATACTATATCTTCACTTGACTGTAAAATTAATAAAGATGTTGATTAAAGCTGACTAGTTTCGTGCTCTCCTGAGCACATCATCAGAGCTTGGTTGAATGAAGACTGATTGAAGATTAGGAGTTTANATCTTCAATCAGTCTTCATTCAACCAAGCTCTGATGATGTGCTCAGGAGAGCACGAAACTAGTCAGCTTTAATCAACATCTTTATTAATTTTACAGTCAAGTGAAGATATAGGAATAAAAGTTAGTTTGAGACTAGCCATGTAATAAATCCGTATGAATTGCTTTAAATAATTTTCAATAATTAGAGAGAAGAAATGGTGAGAGATTTTTTTCTGTTCGGCAATCGTTTAATTTTTTAGTCTTCAATGAACAAATTGGAATTCGTGTCCATTTGTCGGTTTGTATTCAATTATTTCTGTTCGGTAAAACACCTAATACTGTCATCCGCATTTGATGAAATTTCTCCGGTGAAACCCGTTACGTCCTCTAAAACATGAGATACATCGAGCAAAACAAATGTTAGTAAGGTCATAAGGGTGCTCACAGACAGCCGCATATTTATCTTATTGCATAACACATCTTTATCATATCCAAGGAAAAATAAACACATATATTCTTAACGGAGTTCGCAGATTGAGCGGGCTCCTATAAGTACAATATATTTGTTTTTCCTATTGTATTACATATTTGCTATCAGGAAGACATTTTACCGTATGAGGGGAATGTTGAGTGCTAGTTGACGTGAAAGCGTCAGGAGTCATCAGATCCAAATGTTGTGAGCTGCCATGGACATGCTCCGAATGGGATGCTGTCAGAAGGGCCTCAAATTTCTTCTTTAGATCATTCTCACAAGGGTCTGAAAACAAATATTTTTTTACGACCAGTAGCGAAAATGGCCGATTGACTGTTATGGTACTCGGCTTATACAAGTCGAGCGTGGTCGGAGACAAAAATTTATTATTATGTAATTAGACAATTTAGAAAGCGTATATAGTACGTTGAATACACGAGTTCCGTTAGATCACTGCAATTAAGAAATTCAGAAAGTTTTTCCTAATTAAGTGACCACGTAGGTTAACGCCATCGTGATACTGGCTATATCCGGCACAACCAAGGCTGGGTGAAATTAATTGTGGGTAACTGGTAACTGGTTTGTAAGTTTCCAGCGAATGGAGGATAAATCCCCGTCTCGAATGACAAATAGATGTTGAAGTGATAGGTATTTAGTGGGAGAAAATTTTTATGATGTCTTATTATTCCGTAATGTATACAGGGTGAGTCATTAACTAGGTATTGAATAATTAGAAAATATATTAAAACCACATTTTCATTAAAAACTCGAAAGATCATGGTGGCTTTAACAGAAATCTCTGATTTTTCAAGGTGATTTTACGGTCAACTTTGTTTATTTAATGTCTGTTGATTCAACTTGAACCTTTTCCTCACTTTTAAGAACAATTTAATATTTTCAAGATAATTCTATAGGTTCCTGCATAACCAAGACTTTTAATTAAAGTCAAATCAAAAAATTATCATAGTGAAAAGTTCCTATTTTTCACGACTGATTCAATGAAACCAAAATAAATATCTGATAAGGGCACCATATTCATTCCACAAAAATTTTACGAAACTTTCGTGTTGCAATTTTTTCTGTATCTTTAAAAGCTTTAAAGTTATTCGATACATTTAATTGAATAAAATGGCGCACACTGTATGTATCTATTACTTTATAATACAATACTGTTAAAAATTAACACACAGGTCAATATTTCGTTCCTTCGTGAGCATTTTTCACGCTAATGAACCTAAACTTGTTAGGAGGCTGTATTAATTTATAACCTAGATATAAATCTGCTGAAATTTCTCGAAATGCAGCTAACATATGCATTGAAAACAATAAAAGTGAAGATTTTTTTAGGTATTATAAAAAATCTTTGAGAGTGTTAGTTTCTAGGATTTCGGGAGCGTTTTCGTACTCGGAATTTAATATGTGTCAAGCATATTAAATTCCTTCTGTCGTTGTCGTTTCAAAAGTTTAACCTTATTTTACCTTCTTGGATAACTTGATTGACTTGGCTATCTTCTTCAACATCTGGACTTGGACTTATATCTACTTCACCAAGCACAATTTTTGATAGGTCAGGACTAATGGGGAGAGATGGAAAAACGAGATCGCAATGTTGCAAAGACTTTGGCTGAAGAACATATAATCGAACTTTATTGTTTTCGGTGATTACATAAGAAGTGCCTTCTAAATCACTTAAATCTGAAAAACAAGTCGAAAAATTTATTATTGTCCAAATTTTAGAGAAATATGGTCTGTCAGCAGTACCTCGTCCGCAGTGTTTTACTTACCCGCCCACTTGGACTAAATTGACTAAGGGTCAGATCCATCGATATTATAAATTTACCCAGTCGATGCCCGCAACTTCGCATACGTTTCCCGCGCAATTCCTCCTGATCAAAATAATTTAATCTTTTTTTTTTTTTTTTAATAGCAAATATTGTAAAATCTGCCATAGCTGAGAGATGAACAAACATATAGTAGATTTCATATTTTCCTGCAGTTTTTTGGTTTGATTTTGGGGAGGTGACATCTCTTGCTCTTTGAGCTGTGTAATTGTACCGCTAAAAATGCAACTGGAGGCGCGAAAACGAGCCTCCAGTTGCATTTCTGATTTTTGCGTTCCATATTACGTACCTATATGTCTAAAGGAAAACTATATGTCAAATTTCGAGTTCTTAAGTTTAACTTTGAGTCAGTCAGTATACCAAACGCATATTTTTATAAGTATAGTTTTTATCTTCAGTTTGAAAGTTTGATTGTTTTTTTAATTTCCCGTATGTAATTTTTTCGAATGAAATACTCATATGTACCGTACATATAATTAAAAAAATCGGAAAATCGGTCGTAGCTTGGATGCGAACTGGAAAATTTTAAGTATCATAACTTTTCTATGGTCCCAGGCTATGTGGTTTTTGGAGGGGCGAGTCCATTCCCACCAATGTTTCAATATCTCCATCAATTAAATTTTATTATACTCGTTGATAGCCTAGCTGATTGATGCTCACAAACGCGTTTTTTTTCCGGTCGCTGTAGAATTCCTTTTGGCTAAAATAGTTGCGTCCATTTTGGTTTATTATTTTTCAATAATGAACCTAAAAAATATTACCTTTGCAACTATCTGAAAATCTTTCATAGCTGGATTCCTCTTGGAGGTGTTTAGTATGTTTTGAAGGGGGGGGGTGACCTTCCCGACCGACATAAGCGAAACTGTAGAATCTTATAATTTATGTTGTTCTTTACTTTTCTTACCTTGATCACCAAAATCATCTTCATCACAGTTCAACAGAAGTTTACCAGCATTTGTTTTTTTCGGTACAGTCTCAAATTTATCAACATGGATACTCAAAATAGGAGAAATAACAAGAAAGGCGGCAAACTTATAGACGAAAGCAATCGGTCTCTTATCATCTTTGTATACATTCAACATATAGAATACCTGAAATAGAAACACAAATGAGGACATTGCTTCGATTCTATGATATCCATTGGTATAAGTTAACAAGAAGGATGCTGGGAGAAAAAATCGTTCAGTTAAATTTAGACTTCACTTCGTTCAGTCTATTATTTTTCAACTCAGGTGGACATCCCACAATCTCAAGTATAACCTATTTTCCACAATAAAAGTTTGTTGAAAGAATGTACACCTTTGGAACTTGGTCCTTTTGTAATAAAATCCAAGATTTCGTGAAAAGTCCTCCCACGTAGGTACTCTGAAAAACCGAGTCTTGGATTCGGCTTCGCAACTTACCTTATTGTAGAAATCAGATAGATAGATAAACCTGGAATGTTTGTCAACATAGGATACCATCTGAATAGGTTCCTTGATATTTGGACATTGAAATGTGAACGTTTGTAGGCACACCCAAGTTTCCATCGAATATAATTTCATCACTGAATTATTTTTTGTAAATAAAACCATAAATTTCCAATAGATATCTTCCTCACCACTGTCATCGTCGAGAAATAACATCGATGTGACAGGTTCACCTTGGAAGGGTTCTGCTTCGTAAAGAACATGTGGCAAAGGTTCCTGATTATCATCACCATCAAGAAAAGCAACCTAAAAATAAACATTTTGTTTGCGTTAAAATCCATCACTGTCAAATGGTAACATANCTCACCACTGTCATCGTCGAGAAATAACATCGATGTGACAGGTTCACCTTGGAAGGGTTCTGCTTCGTAAAGAACATGTGGCAAAGGTTCCTGATTATCATCACCATCAAGAAAAGCAACCTAAAAATAAACATTTTGTTTGCGTTAAAATCCATCACTGTCAAGTGGTAACAGATTTGCAAAGTTTCTCTACGATGAGAAGCTTCAGAAATTTTGACACGTTGCCGTCCCATCGCATCGGTCAGATTTAATCACAGATCATTGTTTGGAGTTGAATAGTTAGTTAAAGAAATGTAGGCTATATGCATTCAATCATGAACACATATTTAATCACAGATGAAGTTAAATGAATTTAAAATCGGGATCTTTCTTTTGTTCTTGAGTAATTGAGTTGCGTTCTGGAAGTATTATACCCCGTGTCCAGACGCTTTGAGTAAAGGAGCAGATGTCGTGAGGAAAAGGTGGTTTTAGAGTTTGGCCGCACGGTGTCGGTTGGGTGAGAGAACCTCAGGTGGTCTACTCTAAACGACCCACGGGAAGTGCCTGGGGCCATCTCAGTATAGGAGGAACTGAGATGTTGTTTCTAAACTCAGGATGCAACATATTTTTTGAGTTCTCCGTACCTTGAAATCAAAATTTGAGGGAGGTAGGGGTTTCATTGTGGTCGATTCCAAAAGTTCATTATTGAAAAAAATTAACCAAAAGGTCAATTTTTTGAAAAATAAAAATTTGATTTTCTCACCTGCATAAAAAGCATCTTGCCGTCCAAGCTGGACGTAGCTATGTGGAATCCATCTCTTGAAAATTTCAACGTCGTAATCTGATCTGTATGTTTTTGGATTTCGAGAATATGTTTTTTCACATCAGAAATGAGAAAAGGATTTTCAGTAAATTTATATAATCGGCACATTAGATTTATATTCCAAATTTCAATCTGAAACACGGGGAAATTTATTATTTTAAGATTTTGTAGTCCGGTAAATAAATACCCAAAAAAGGGTTTTAGACAGGGATGGATTGAAATGAAAAATTGACTTTAGGAATTTAACTACGGCAATTAACATACTGAACCTAACATTTTAGCGGTGTGCAGTTATAACTCACATATCGAAAATACATCGATAGGTAAGTCATAATTGGTTTGGAAGAAATTACAATATTTTTAAACAACCTTTCTACGGTATTTGTTAATTTATAGATAGATTTATAAAAAAAAGTTACAAACTTTATCATCTAGACCCCTCCTCCCGTAGTACTTACAATATTGTTTCGAGTGACTGCCAATAGACTGCGCGTGTCTTGCCCATCATCACTAGAATGCCACACCAGTTTGTAAGGACCAACTGAAGATTCATCTGCCTGGAAACACAAAATTTAAATTAGCTGTTTACAAAACTATAACTAACCTGCTTAATATGTCGCATGTTGTCGCATAAAAAATGTAGGCATTCTTATTATTATTATATAATGCTTTATTAAATGAACTTTTTTATAGTAATAGTTCAGAAATGGTAAACATAGATATAGAAAAGAAGAAGATAATTAGAAGAAGAAGGTAAATAATATAACATAAAGTTCATTCAAAGGGCGGGCTTAATTCCTGAGGAATTCTCTTCCACCCAACCCAGTTGATTCTTAATAAGAATCAACTGACTGGCACAGTTCACAAAAATATAAATAGCATATTAAACATTATAAACCAGAACCATAGTTCTCAAGGCGTTAAAAAACGTCCGTCACATTTAAAACTGTACGTCATCTTATAAAAAAACGTCCGTCCTCGAAGGATATGCTACAAACCAGCCAACGTAAATGAGCAAAAGTTTCCGATTTTTTCATTCTATTATGTACCTTAAATGTACTCAGTAAGACTTTTATCACTTAATATGCTTTCAATATATTGAAGTTGGTATTGGCTAAACGGGAAACGGTCAAAGGCGGTTCTCCCTAAAAATTAAGGGGATAAAGGTTTTTGAATTTTTTTTAAAAAAAATTTAGAATTTCTCAAGGTCTAAGTGGAACTTTGTCCCTAAAGTAATGCAAAAGCAATTCTGGGACAAAAAAAAAACTTAAAAAAAACGAGACTTTATACACTCTCTAAAAAGAAATAATTACAATTTGCGTGAAGGCTCCTCCGTTTTACACCTCGTTCTCACTAGCACTTCACGCATTATTTGGCGCACACATGGTACATACTTTTAAATTCGAGTGTTCTCTTTACAAAAGTTTTTCTGTCACCTTGAATTTTGACATAGCGTCTTGTCTTGAGAAATCGTCACGACATAAAAATATCGTTCGATGATCCAGTGGAATGTGTAATTGAATGGCGATGTTCTCGTTGCACGATTTCAGTCAGAACGCATAAGATATGAACGTTTTTTTTTTTTTGTTTTGAAACGAGTTGAAACGAGGTGTTATACCGCCAAATATGAATAAAACGGAAAGTGGGAACGAGGTGTTATACCGCCAAATATAAATAAAACGGGAAGAAAAATGAAAAATGTCTTTTGGTTGTGAAAGTCCAAGCCCAATTTGTTAAACTTACCTTTACATTCAACACAACAGAATAATCAAAAAGACCATTGTCAAAATTCAACTCATACAAATAGATGTTCCCCACTTGATCAATGACAGCAAGCAACAGCTCGTAACATGAATTTGAAAACGCCAGATCAGCTACTGGATAAAGTGTATGATCAATACGAAACCTCTTGTCAGAACTGACGTGATGGATTCGAATACTGTACTTGTTGTTAGTAACACTGATTCCATAAGCTAGATATTGACCTGAAGAAAGAGTGGAAAATATATGTATTATAATATAACAATGTATTACAGAGTGTTCAAAAAGTCTGGATTTATATCTTTTTAATGGCTAAAGATGAAACTTGAAATTTTGTATGTAGTTCTATCACACGTTTATTCATTAAGAGTATCTAAGAGAAATTGATTTTTTTTATATATATATATTTTTCCATGTATAGCATGTAGGTAGTGTTGGGATACTAATACTACGATATGGTGAGTATGTAATAAATAAATAAAATAAATTGATTTTTTAGCCAACTATATTTTCAAAGAAAATCACATGAGTAAGATAGGTGACACACGGAATTTAACATCAACCAAAGTAACGTGTTAACCACTCTGGCTATAAAAATGTGAAAAATGGAAAACCAATGTTACCGCGTCATTCAGCATGGAAAACTACCCTGATTTGATGTATCACACTCTTGGTTTTTATCCCGAAGACAAATAAATGATTCGGTGGGGTTGATCCAAGATCCGTTTGATCAGAGTATCAAAATAAGAGTAGATAAAGTTGGTGTCGGTTTCACCACTTTTGAGACAACCTGTAGAAATTTTGATTACGTTATCTTTAGCCATTAAAAAGATGAAAATCCGTCCCGAGACATTTCGAACACTCTGTAGGATGAGACAATGAAGCCACCGGGGGGGGG
>CM022877.1:7662848-7748313 GCA_012654025.1 Pachypsylla venusta
AGATTTATCATCTTGGAGTTCAAGATGTTGGGGTTACTTGTTCACCCTAACAACATACTTCCAGACAACAAGTCAGCTGGACGCCGTACGCCGTGATGGGCACTTTTGCCACTAGCGTTGACCGATTTTGATGAAATTTGGTATATAGGTCCCATCTGGGCTCTAATTATGGCCCGAAACTTTTGGGTGCAATCGAATACACCCTTGGCGATTTTCGCCGCTTTTTAGCGGTTTTCAGTATTGCTGTCTAAAAGGAGAATGATAAGAGCTAAAGATTTGAAGTTTTGTATGTATGTCATATTTGGGGCCTCAGTTAGCTCCGAAACTTTTGGGTTCAATCAAATATACCGCTGGCGGTTTTCATTAATCCTGCCTAAAAAGAGAATAGTAAGACCCAGAGACTTCAAATTTAGTAGGTATGTCAAATTTAGGGTCTAATTACGCCCCAGATTTGGAATCGTCACGAGAACCCCTCTCAATTTGGGGGGAGGGTTATTTTTTTGCCAGAAAAATAATAAACTCATGTGTCACATTGGCAGAGTTTTTAAATCATGAACCTATAGATAGAAGAACGATTGGTTTCGAGAAAAACACGGCTACAACAAGAATAAAAACATTTACGCTGTTTCGTGTTAACCCAAAGAGGGCCCAGTCCCAACTGGATCACTCCAGGATATTATATTATGTTCTAGCTTGGTATGGTCTGCATTCAAATGAATGATTTTATCTACTTTTTCGGCAATTGTTTTAGTTTGTTTGATTGATCCTAGATATAATTTTACTAAAAATATGATTCAATATCAGAGCAACTAAGTAGCAGCATTTGGCGTATCCCCTAGGAAGCGAGAAAATCTACTTTCTTAAAAAAAAAAAAAAAAATTGTAGGACAAAGGTTTTGAATTACTGGGTTTAAATAAACTCAGACTGAGGAAAGAAACTCTGCAATTTATGTGTCTAAAAAAACTATAAAAAAAAAAAAACTTTNCTGAGGAAAGAAACTCTGCAATTTATGTGTCTAAAAAAAATATAAAAAAAAAAACTTTCTTTTTCAAAAACTTACATTAGGTCCCCATCTTGGGCCACGAGTTACCCAACATATTTCAGTTTTGCACATTGAACATCTCACCCAATCACAACCCCATTTCTTCATGAGAACCACATGACATTGAGGACACACCATTGCTTCTCCCCTAGCTACCATCTCATCCAACATATCACGGGTTCTTCGTGAATCAGCGTTACTTTCCGACTCTGCCTTCATCTGATCCTGGTATTGTTTACAGTTCAATCCTTCATGAATAGCCTGTCCAAATAGAAAAACGGCATAATAAATACAACTAACCTTTGCACCAGGGAAATACATTTCGGAACTGTAGAATATACAATATACTATACAAAACCACAAACTCACCGGACTATACAAAACCACAGATCCACTTGGAAAGATCTCGATATCTTTCAACATTACAGGAACCAACAATATTATCAAGGAGACCTCATATGAGTGGTGAAAGATTGAAATAATGTTTAAAGTTGTGAATGATCTTAACACAAACAATGAGAAACATAAGGGACTACTTAGCATCCCTTGAGGAAAAGAGTTTAGAACGAGGACGAATGCCTATTATACATCCGTGATACAATCCTATCGAATTGACAAAATTTCTGAAGCTATCAATTGCAGACACCAGTGAATCGACATAACTTGTTTGATGATGATGGTGCTGTTCCTACCACATGCCACGCCTTGGTATGGCAGATAATGTAAATATTTACCTGACACGTTAAACAATTACAATGTGTACAAACTGGGCAGTGAAATTCGTTGACATTATCTTCAAAGATACACCATCCTTTACAGTCTGGAGTTTTACAATGAAACGTGTTCTGTATCTGAGTTTCTGCATGAGCTATCGATTTGGCCAAGTGTTGTTCGTACATTTCTGGACGTACAAGAGCTTTGATTTCACGATCTTGAAGTGAAGAATCACAAGCGTAGCAATCATCTCTGTAAGGACATTTGACGACTGCTTCATCATTGTATTCGATCGTTTTCACAAGACATTGTCTGAAAGAAAGAGGAAAAGAAAATTAAAGACATCAATCAGGCAAATATATTATATCTAGCTGTTTTCCCGTGTTTCATTACGGTTACGAAATTCAACAACAATTTTGAGATTGCGACATTAAAGTTTCTCAAGTTTGGATTTTTGGTGAACCGTTTCCAGAGTTAGCACGGCTCCTCTTTAGAAAATTCAATATTTTAGAGTCCTTATATACTATTGGGGGGGGGAAAATAGAATTNGGGGGGTAAAATAGAATTCTCGGCTATCTCCTCTCATTTGCCCAGGAAAAAAATTGCAAAAAAAAAAACGATAAAAAACCTCATTTTTGGCGGTAACTTGCCTCCACTTGAACTTTCGATTATTTCCTTTCTTATTACGCACCTACAAACTAAAAGAAATCTGTGCTAAATTTCAAGTCTCTAGCTTTAATCATCGTGAAGCTATGTTCATTATGACTATTATGAGTCAGTCAGTATACCAATTGGGCTTTGCGTTTTATAAGTATAGATATATCAACATGACTACTAAATTATGAATGTTATTTAAGGCTGATAAGGTTTATTCTCTCCAGAGTATGTACATCATCAGAGCTAGTGAGATCAAAGCATAGAGAAATATATTTTTTTAATGTTACTGCTTATTTCCGACAATCGAAAAAACACGAGATCAACCGATCATCCCACATACACAGTAACATTTTTATGGTTTACTTGACACAGCATTTCAATTTAATTAAATTATGAAAGCCCTCATCAAAGTGAATTCAAAGATTTTGAACAGAAAGTCGATATTACCCTGGTGGTGAGAGATTTTCACTTTGAGTGTTTCCTTCTATTTCTTGTGAAATCCAGAGCATTATTCAAGATTTTTTAATAGTTCATAGAAATGATCACAAATATTATGATAGTAAAATTGAATTGTAACCTTCAAAATAAAGCGTGACAAAGACAAGAAAATAACATTACGTTTGTTACTAAATTCCACTTTATCCCAATTGAGGAAAAGCAACACAAAAACCTACCTGCAAAATGAGTGTAAACACTCTCTTAGCACGGCGCCATTGTTGGGCAAACACTCGACCATACAAACAGAACATTCGAAAGGTTCGGTACTTAAAACAAGGTCCGCGTGTTCCAATAGAACCAACTTTTCGTAATTGGCCACTTTCTGAGCAGCTATTTCCTAGGAAAACATAAAACAAAAGAATTACTTAAAACTAGTAGTTCTGTCAGCTGTAGACTTCATTTAGTTGAAATGGCCAACAAAAAATCAGCGAATTTTATGAACATAATGAATGTCAATAGACTCATTATGTTGCCCATACCAAGTCTCTCCAAACCAAGACAATGTATTCGACAGTTATCGTGGAACGAACTCACAAACAAACGTAAAAAGAAAAATCGTGAAGTTAAAACTAGATGTCACTTTCTTTGATCAGTTCACTCGCTATATTCCAGTGTAGTTGGGGACGATGATTTTCGGATTTTTGAAGTTTCAACTTGGTTTCCGAGATCCATTTTCATCTTACCTTCTCTATTATTTCTTCCCTTTTTAATCGACTCAATTCATTTGGACTGACAGCGTAAGAATCAGGAACTCTGTAGTCTTTGGGTCTCTCAGTATCACATGCAGCACAGCCAGGTCTTGTAGGAGAATTCTTTAACGTACATAACGGACAACTCCAACCAACTGCTAGAGTACCATTGGATGATACCCCCGCAATTGGAGGCATACCAGGTGATCTATATCCTTCATTAATTGCATCTTTTTCTAAACTGGAAGCACGACTAACCAAAAAAGAAAAGAGGATCGAATTAGAATTCAATGAGGATTAAGGAAACAAACTTTAAGTTTAGTAGCATCTATGGTCTTACTATGATAGCCTAAGTGCTATTGAAAGCTCGCAAAATTTATTTTAAAATCTTTTAAATTTAATTTTAAGAACAAACCGACATTTTTTGTGATTTTTTTTTCTTTTCTTTCAAATATTTATTATTGTTTAGATCCTTTTCTTAGATCTAAAACAATTTGTTGAGTCTATTGTTCTTATCGATGGACATAGGTACAAATACTACCTAACTTACTAGCATGGTGGTTAACCACTCGTCTAGAAAACAGAAGGGCGTTGATTCAGTCCCAGATTGAGGCTGGATTTTTCTTCGTAATTTGAGTATTTGAACGCATAAAAATAGACCTCTAAAGAGCCTTTTTTTTAGACTTTAAACTAAATTAGGGAGGGTTTTCAATTGCAAATAAGTTTTCAAAAGGTTCCACAATGCTTGTAAATCCTGTTCTCATTTGCTACAAGGTGCCTTCCTAAATTGCTAGAAATTTTCTAGCTAGCTTTGTACAATAAACAGGAAGTCTTCCTAGCTTGCTAGTTAATTCACTAAATGTACAATAACTATGAGAGATTATAAATCAAAAATAAATAAGACTCACGCCGGGAAAACTTGGAACACAATATATATTATAACATTGAAAACTTTTCGGTAACCTAAATCCAGATAAACAATGTAAAACATTTGATTTCATGTGGAACACCACTACAGCAATTCAAACATCAAAAGTTAAATCAGATTGTTTTAGCATACCTAGATTCCACGGAATTGAAACTTCCAAAGCTCGTAGAAGCGGTTTGAATATCTGGTGATACAAGCACACTGGGTCCTGGAGTTGACGAAACAACTCTGTTAGTTAGAATTTGTGGAGACTCTGAAAACAATGAAAGCAATATGATTTGTAAAATGGTTGGTAGAATTTTAACGCTAGAAATAGACGAGTACGAGTATATCAGTTTTCTTCTTGCCTTTCAAAAATTTCCGGATATATTATTTTGATCTGAAAGGGCAAACTAAAAGGTTGCCTTATGGTAAATTTCTCTACGATAACATCTGCTTCAGCTTCCTACTAAAAATTGAAAAACTGAGTGATCGTCGCGATCTGCTCGCTTCAAAATTCCTTTTTAATGTTCTTTAAAATAAGGTGGACTTTCCTTTTATGGTTTCTTGCATGGAATTAACTGTGAGAATTTATTCGAACAGAATTTTCAACAATACTTTTAGCATTAATAATATTACCACTTCTAATCCTTTCTACTACTCCCTCTCTGTGTCTAATCAACTCGCGGCTGGTGATGATTTTTTCCATAAACATGAAATAAAATTTAGTCGCAAAACGGAACTAAATTTTGAGTTTATCTTTAATATTTGACAATTTCTCCAGGTATAATTCGTAATGTATTAAGAAAACCTTGATTGTTATTGGTACGTTAATAAAATGAGTTTCTGCTTGTTAGGTACCATAATATACAAATTGGAGAATCTCCACAGTCTATTCTGTGCAGGTGTTGTGCTAAGCAGACATGACCAGTCTTAGTTTAAAACTGATTCTTTGATTTGTAATAATAATTGACCAAACACAAAAGATATTTTGTCGTCTTTCTATCAAAAGGGGAATCAGAATATACAAAATACCCATTAGGATGTTGGGGGGCTGACATCCTCACGGCTCAAGTCCACCTGCGCTGATGGTGATAAAACTATGCGATAAGCTACGCTCCGGTATTAACTCATGTTGCATAACAATATGTTTTGCAGGGTGTATTAGTACGGAGGAAAGAGGAAATCACCCTATCCAACAACAATTTCCTACAACAGTCTACGCAAGTTTGAATTTAAAACATATATTATGGTACACTGTGACAAACCAGGTATTTAAATAACTGTTAACTTGATGATAGTGAATATTTGACCGAACTATGTTAATTCAAGTTTTAAATCCAAAATTTAAACGTGTGCTAAAGTCTGAGATTTTTTTTAAAACGTCTGTTTAGCTGTTCATTGCACGATAATTCACGAACATTTGAAATTTATGTTGACAGTTATAGGCAAGAATTACCATATTTATCAAAACATTTCTCATTTAAAACTAGTTTCAGAAAATGAACATCGTTTTCGAGTTGTTTAATTCTTCTCTCTTGACTTTCAACTTTATTTATCAACCAATAATGATCTTTATTTTCACAATTTATGGTTGAATACATTATTTCATGATCACTCGTCAACTTGGATTTCTTATTGGCAGAAATATCAAGAGTATTCAAATTATATCCCTTCTTTTTTTTATTGGACATAATATCTTTGAAGTATCCAATTCATGCTTCATAGATACAGAAAAATAAGTATGGTCTTTTAATGTTATTTCTCTGCTGGTATTGATAGTTAAAATCATTGGGTTCGATATTTTATGCTCTCTAAGGAAGTTTCTGATGATTCCGTGCTTTTTAATCAATAGATAAGATAAGAAACAAAAAATACATTAGATTTAAGTAAGAGAAAAAAATGGATGCACTTTTAATTCACTGAAACGGAACAAATTACAAAATACATATTAGTTTGTCAAAAGGAGTCAGATATTTTTTTAAAATATCCCGCTTTAAAATCGTTAAATCGCTCCTAAAAAATAAAATATTATTCGAGTCTATAAATCCTATACAACTTAGGATAGATAACTATATAATTTCATTTTTTTTCATATAAGTNTACAACTTTGGATAGATAACTATATAATTTCATTTTTTTCATATAAGTTAGTCCTTCAGAATTTTAATGTAATACCATAAGGTATTACATTAATTGGAATGAAATCCGATAAACGCGTATTGAAAAAGTCAAGATACATCTAATCTGGGAGACTAATTATTTTATATCATTAACACATACATGATAATACATATTGAAAAATAGCTTTCTGTATTATTTTACACCATCATCTCAGGTTGTTTGCAACGTAGTTAACGACGATCACTCTGCTTCAAAATGAAAGAATCAAAGAAAGCTGCTGCTTCCACTGGGTTCGTCCATAAGGAGGAAGGCACCAGGTCGGTTGAGTCTTCGGGCAGTTGAAGAGGAGGTAGATTGACAATGGCCGGATCAATTCCTTTGTAGTTATGCAGTTTGTGGCACGCGCGGCTAGGCTAATGTCGTTCTGGTGAATCTGGGCAGAGACTTTTCTGACTGTCAGGTGGAATCAACCCCTGAGGAGGTCACACTGACTTCTCAAAATTTCATGTATGATTTATTTTTTACTATAGAAGTTATTAATTCATAGTTGAACTGGAAAAAATACGTCTTCAGAACACATACACAAACAAAAGAAAAATCGTGGAGTTAAAACTAGTCAGCTTCATTTAGAAGCTGACTAGTTTTACAAAAAAACAATTTTTGAACTTATTGAAAACAATAATCAAATAGTAGCTCGAATTGAATTATTCTAGTTTTAACTTACCAGGTGCAACCAGATAAAGGAAAATAGGAACCCCATTTTCTGCGACGCCCATTTGTTCTAAAGTTGCGGCTTCATTAGTACCCAAACTTTTCCCCAAAATCCATCTTTGAACTTTGCATGGAATTTCATATTCGATTTCTAACTTTCGTTTGAGTTGTCCCACAGTCATTGATGGAACTACAGACAGCGGGATGGGTCCTTGATGGGAAACTTTATCTTCTACATACAAATTTACTCTAAAAAACACCACAAATTAAGAGAACAATTAGATTATTTAAAAGCCAGCGTCTATGGCACGTTGTATACACCAGTTCCCGTTATCAATGAAGTTAAGCAACGTCCGGCGAGGTTGTTCCATGTGGATGTACACGTGGGTTCGCGCTCTCGTGATGCTGGCTATTTTTCCGATCCAACCCAGGCTGGGTGAGATCCATGTGGGTAGCTGGTTTGCAAGTTTCCAGCGAAATGAGGGTAAAACCCCCGTCTCGAATGACCAATACATGTTGAAGAGACGTTCAGGTAAATTAAAAAAAAATATATTTAAATGATGACCGCCTAATATTAGCTAAAATGCAAGACACAATGGCCAGGGAGGAGAGGAGCTTTTTGTAATATAGAAACACGCACTTTTAAAAGTTTATTCCAGAGGGGGCACCCAAAAACACAGGCGGGGGGAGGCACAGGAGGACCGGCACGTGTCTCGCAACGATAAAAGTAAATTGTTATTTTTTCCCGAGGCCCCTGATGAAGGCCATGTATAGCAGGAATTCTCAAGAATATCAAAACCTGATGGACGTAAAGTAAAAGTAATATGACACTATTTGTCAAGATTCCACCAAATATTTGGCACTATTTATTTGATGAAAATGTTTGAATTTGTGTGTTTGGATCTGTGCCCCTATCACACTATTTGATGAAACTTTCAAATAAAAATAAAATTATTTGCAGATTCCACATTTTATTAGATATTTACTATTTGAGTATGGTGATAGGGGAAAATCTCTCTTCAAATATGTGATAAAGCAACAAATTATTCCGCGTTTTCCGAATTGCGAAACCATTCTGAAGATAGTCTTTTTACCCGGCCATTTGCTTACATGATGTGTTTGGTCGACTGAGGAACTTCATCCGGTTGCTGTCTGGTCACTGAACATGATATTTTTAATCTGGCTAATTCTTTCGCTAAACTGGCTGCTTTGTGATGTTCTCCATTGGCAATAGCAGCTTCCAGACGTTTTAAGAGTCGGTTGACAGCAACAGTGTTCACATTGTTATTGGAAGAAACAAACTTTGCTGGAAAATAAAAAAAGTTAATCATTAAAGTTAATCACCGTCAGCACTTCAACTCCTAGTTTCATATTCATTTTTTTAGAAATATGACCAAAAATAAACAAACAAAAAAACAATTTATTATTATTTTTTAAAAAATAATAATGAAGCTTTGGTATCAACTGAAATTGAGAAATCCCATGAACTAAAAAAGTTGTTCTTGCTAATTTTTTAATTTTCATACATCTAATTTGAGGCTAATAATTGTTATGGTCCCCCAAACCATGTCAATAACTGTAATATAATTACATTTTAACAAAAACATAATAATATTGCAAAGTCGCTGTGTTATTTTATTTTATCAGCTCAGGTGGGCTCGGCCCGTGAGGATGTCACCCTCAAGTAACTTCCCACAATACCAAGTATGGCGTATTTTCATTATGAACATTAGTCATTATTGTATTGGACGCCTTCGGTATAAAAAAACCTACCTAAAAAAAGACTTTTCGTAACGAAGCACGGGTACATACACAGTGCAACAAATAACTATAAAAATAAGACGCCTTCTCCAAAAAAATCCTTCCTCGTCTTTTTTGGAGGAGGCGTCTTAAGACCATCCATTAAAAAAACAGCTCACGTGATGACCTAAAGTACCTACTGGTAAATTTGTATTTTCTAAAGAATTTTGCATTGCGATTAAAAATAATACACATAAGAAATATAAAAAATAACTTCAAAACTAAACAAAATAATTGTTAAACAAGCCTATGGGTTATTACTATGTATTCGTATTAAGTGATTCTATAAACACAAATATACAGGATGGCTCATAAATGATGGTGAACACAAGAAGGGGAGATGGGGGAAGTATTGTGATACTCTTAATAAGGAATAAGAGTCCAGAATTGATTGTGTTTCTTCAAACGAAAAATCTGAAAAACGAGGGCCTTTCAAAATTCATTGATGGAGCTCTCTGAAAAACTCAACAACAAATTTAATGTGAAATTCGTTCAATATTTTTTTTGGTAACGGAAAATATTTCTGTGCCAAATGAAACATTTTGATCGTTGGTGGGAACCCCCGGTTAGGTACAGTTCCATTTAGGTCTAATAACACCTCTGATTTTTTATCAGCCTGCTTGAAATATTTGTGTCTTGTATGTGTCTATGGAGCTCACTCTGAATTTGTTTAGTAATAGGATTTTTAGTAGGAAAATATTTCTGTAGGTACCGGAAATTCACCGTCGTATAAGTCAAAAGAAAGATGGAGAATCAATCATGTATAATTTTCCAGATGATTCATACGTGGAAAAGGTTTTTAAATGATTTCCCAACGGGAAATGGGATATTCGAATCAACATTAGAATCCCCCCCCCCCCATTTTGTATGATCCAGGCCAATCTGTATATGTAGGATATGTAGGAAACATTTAAACAAGATTTAAAAAAAAAAAAAATAGGTTAAGAACACTCTCAGCAATAATTCATTATATTTCAGCGAAACATTAAGTAAATGTTAGTAAACACACACCATGCCAAAACTTTTATGTTCTCAGGACATACATAATAAATAAAATAGGCCAAGTGTAAGTCGTTCATGCAAATATAGGGTTCCATACTGAATTTATGTTTTGTTTACTCTTGCAATAATGTAATGGCTACATATTTGTTGTTAAGAGTTTGTTTTTATGTTGTTGTTCCTTTTGAATTCGACTATTTTCCCCACTCTTACATCCGGGTTTGGAATAAAGTTAGAAATTGGTTGATATGAGGTAACCGAAAGGGTTTTGAAGGCCCTTGACTGGAACTGTGATGGTATGCATTTCAGGTTGACCTGATGTACAGAACCGTCCATAGAGAGGACGTCATTAGCTGTTATTTGTTTTCATGATATGTTTGGTCGATTCAGGAACATCATCTTTAGTTTGTTTTAATTATTTACCCGGTTAAGACCACACAATCGGTGAAAATTTCAACTAAACGAGCTACATCTAACGATATCTAAAATAGAACCCCGGAACTTATTACATATGTCGCGGTTGTTACCCTTGTTGTTGTAGCGGTGTTTCCTTTCAAATCAACAGTTCTAACATTTCTTGATTCAGGTTTTAGAAAATGGTGAAAATAGGTTGGTTGATGTTAGGTTATCGAAAAGGTTTTGTTGTTGTTAATGTTTGTAACGACATTGCTCCAGGATATTATATTATGTTCTAGGTTGATACGGTAAGAATTTAAATAAATGGTTTTATTTTACTCTGCATTTTGGGAAATTGTTTTAGTTGTTTATTCCTAGCTCTACTTTCAATAAATGTCTGATCCAAAGCCGCTTCATATTCAGAACAAACAGGGGGGGGGGGGGNGGGGGTCTCAACTGAACGAAAGGTGAAACAAAATCCAAGAGGACTTGATACGTAGAACCAATTGCCTATAAAGTTCCGAAAAGATGTCCCTTGGTATAAATTACGGATCGTCCCCATAGATTATCCTTCCGATACAGAATAAAAAAACAACTAAAAATGGGATGTCGACTGTAGGAACATATGTTAGAAATGAATGAATGTTAGAAATTCAATGTTAAAAATGTCTTTTGGAAAAAAAAAATAGGAAATTGAAGTAGCCTCACTGGACTGAGCATTTTAATTGACACTCCCAAATGTCTACAAACAAATAAAACTCTAACCTTTAAAATCAGCAAAACATTTTGAACGAATCAAATTTGAATTTGTTTCATCAGGAGATACCTGCGAAGTACAATTGGTAGATGATGTACACGTCGATGTTGACAGCGATAGCGAATCTTCCTCATCATATAAAACATTGGCATACGTATGATTGGACGTACCATTTGGTAAAATCAGTTTTCCAGTTTTTAAAGCTTCTATATTTGCAAAGTCTCGTGATTTCATTAATTGAAATGTACCAATCCCAATAATTTTATTTCCCTTTTGTATGGACGACAAGATTTGACCGTTATTTTGAATTTTATAATCCTCATAAATGACTGGTACGGAAACATTTTTCATATCTTCTCGATTAGGATTGATAGTTTCTATTTCTGATTTTCGAATAATCGAGGAATTAGTTTGTACAGATATCGATACTTTGTTTGTTGGTTTCTTTACCAATATATCTTCCAATATAGTTTTACTTTTAATTAAATAAAGTTCTGCTTTTTTATCGTCCTCCATTTTAATTCGATCTAAACTGTTATCATCATATTCCGTGTCCTCTGTTTCTAGATTTGTTTGATTGATTGCATTCAAATTATGTTCTTTTCTTTGAGTTTCTATTTGGTTTTCTTTTTTGGAAATATTATTTTCATTCTTTGTTAGTTTCATATTAATATCAACAGATTCATTATTATTTTTAATAGAAGTGGAAGAAGTTTTAGACATTTGTTCATATTTGTTTTGACTATTTGATGCATTTACAACTGATTTATGACTATTTAGAATGTTTTCTTTGGTGTTATGTTCAGATTTGTTTTCATCAATTGCAACAGAACTGTATTTAGAACTTTGTCCAATCAATTTATTGGAACCATTTTTGGGTTTAACTATTTCACCATTTGTTTTAGAACTATGTCCATCAATTTCATTAGAAATAGACATATCTTTATTTATTTCTTGAGATTTTATCAATTGCGTGTCAGATTCCTCTGGACTTTTTACACTAGCACTATTATTTTTCAATTTTTGCATAGCTTGATTATCAAATTTAACAAACGGTTTTATTTCATTATCAATTGCTTCAGCATATTCTTCTGAAATTTTATTTGCATTTGTATTTCTCAAAGGTATTGAACTTTTCATTTCTTTTAAAATTTCTTTTAACATATTGAGATCTGGTTTATCATTTGTTGAGGAAGAATTTTCAATTTGATATGTATGTTCATTTGACTTGAATGTTCCAGGTTGATGATTGACACTATTATTTTCATCATGCTGTCTTGTGATTTCAGTGGTTTTATTAGTTTTATCAAAAAATGCCACTCTAGCTTTTCTTACTTCATCCATTTCTTTATTTTGATTCTGTTGATCAGTATTTTGTTTGATTTCTTTCACATTTTCATTTTGCAACTGTTTATTTTCATCGTTAGCTAATATGCTCGTCGTTGGTAATGGTCTCAGATGGTTTGCTAAAGACGGCTGTTTGTCTGGTGATTTCAGAACATCTGACATGTAATATGGAGCTTTGCGTATTCCTTTATTTGCATTTGAATATCCTGGAGAACAAAACCCGGGTGTTGATGATATTGGAGTGACACTGTTTGTATTTGAAGATGCAAGTTCAAAAATACTATTTTGTAGAAGATTTTTTGAATCATTGTTACAATTTTTATTAGTTGTGTATTCAGACACTGATTGTTTCGGTTTCATTTCTATTGAAAATGGTCTGAAGAAATTACAAGCGTCACAAACGAATTTCCATTTCAAATTTTCCAACGTACATTGAGGACAGGACCAGAAAGATTGTAAAATTTGAGTATCTTTTCGTGAATTGAAAACAATGGGAGGATCCAGTGCTAGAGGAGAAACTGGTGTAGAAGCAAGAGAGGAAATTTCTGAAGCTGGATTGAGAGTTGATGCTGGCGTTGTTGCTGAACTGTGTTCACTCAATTCCAAGATAGTTGGTATACTAGGACTAGGAGATCTGTGAAACTTCATTCGACTTGATTCGGACCGACTCGGTCCTTTAGAAGTATCCTCATCTGTTATTTCTTCAATCACAACGCCATCAGAAACATCGTCATTATGATTGCTATTATCACGTGTGGACCCCTTGTAAGGTTCTCCGAAACCTAATCGCAATTTACTTCGATTTTGAAATTGATTTGCTCTTTTTGATTGCGGTGATTCAGTTAAGTGTTCAATCTCATCAGAAGGTTCAATTCTCTTGAAACTTTCTTGTCTTCCATTCGTTGAAGATGGTTCACAATTGACATTGAATTTTTTCTCACTTCTTGTGAATAAATTTGACGAGGTATCTCTCGTGAAGAACGCTGTGTTTACAGTTACCCGAGTAACATTTCCTATAGCGTTGAACAAGGAAATGAGTTCTTTAGCAGAGCTTCGTTTTGGTTCAACTTGCTCATTTTCCACATTTATTTCCGTGTATTCGGTCTCGGTTGGCACATTAATACCAGTGTAATATTTTGCATCTTCTAGGGCCATGGCCTCTCTCTGTCTTTTATGCTTCCTCTCAATAATTTCTGCAGCCTCTCGATCAAGTGCACTGATGTTTGCTAGTATTGAAATTTGAGATCGTCTTTTATTGTCATCAGAAGACTTTGAGAAGAAACTGAATTTCCTCGAATGAGGAAGTTCACTCGAATGACTGCTGTTGGTGCTATTACAACTGGAGTTGGAAAGAGAATGTTTGATTCCTGCTTCGGCGCCGGTGCTAGAAATAATTTGAGAGTTTTTGTTATTTTCATTACCAGTTAAATTGATTATTTTCATTGCATTGTTTAGACTGGTTTGATGTGTACTATCTTTCTCAGAGACAGAGTTTTTCCTTGGTTGAATGTTTCCTTCACTCAACCAATCATCAGATGATCCCTTGTGTTTGTACTTCTCGCTGTAGCTGTTTTTCCTATTTCTCTTATACCATGGTCTCGGAGTCACAGGACTGCTTGGTGTCATAGATCGTTCCTTTACATCAGAACTTGAGGCTGACACTTGAACGTTTTCCTTGTTCGCGGTTAATATACCACTTTCCAATTTTAAAATGTCGTTACAGATAGTTTTCGGTCCTAAAATTGGGGAATTTGTAAGAATTGTTTTTTTCTCAGCATGAGCTTTTAATTTTTCCAAGCTATGTAAAAGTCGAGTCTTTTCTTCGGAATTGAAGGGCAGATTTGGTGCGGGTCTCTTTTTTCTCCAACTTCGACTTAATGTATTGTTCATACTCGACGATGGTGTGGGTGGGGGTGGTGCTTTCCGTTTTCCTTTCACGTGAACTCTTCTAAAATCTCCTCCAGAATCACTATGCGTTCTCCGGTGTACATAACTATCTCGTCTATTTGTAATATCATCAAATATAATGTCACCGGGCGGTAGAGGTGCTCTTCTTTTTTTTCTACCAAGTGATGAACTCCTACAGACCGGTGCTAGACGAGAGCATGTGGGTAGATTTTCAACACTATGATAAATTGTTGAACAACTTCCTAAAAGTTTATATTTCTTTTTCAACGTCATATCCTTATCAATTTCTCGAAGTTGATCTCTTTGTCTTATTCTATTTCTGTACGTATCAGTGTCTGGACCTAATTGAATATGTCTTTGTAACACATGTGGTCTATATTTGACTGGATTTACAAATGAAAAACTTGACACAGTTGCCGTACTCAACAAACTTCCACAACTTAAACTTTGATTTCTTTTTAAAGTAGGTGAAGCTGGTAAAGATGTATTCTTTGTGTCATTTATTTCTTCAGATTTTTTAAACCATTTGAAAAATGAAAAAACACCACTCGATCGTTTCTCTTGAGATGACACAGAACAGGAACTATGATTTGAATCACTATTGACGCGATCATGTTTGACAAACAATCGACGTCGTACAACATTAACATTTTTTTTACTCGTTCCATTGTCATCGAAATTTTCCATTTTTTTTTTTTTCTCGAAACAAAATTTATTATTTCTCTTGCAAAATAAATAACCAAATGTCAATACTATTTCGTAAAAAGTTTAAAATATGATCAAAAGAGAAATGATTCGAAAAAAGAAATTATTTAACAAAATGGTCAACCAATAATAAGGAAACCAATTCTCAAGAACATCTTTGGCTGCAATCAAAAAAACAAAAAAAGAGACCCAAATAGATAGAAACTTCATTGACGTTAATGGGACAAGTGTGTCCGTGTTGTTTTGTAAACAAAAATAAATAAATAATAATTGGAAATTCAAATCCGGTGAGATCTAATTTAGAAGGAAGAGAGGAGATTTTCAAAGATAATTAACTTACGCTTGGTGACGATCCACCCGAATTGATCTCTTGCGTTGAACTGATGATTGAATCTTTGCTGCTACCACTTGCATGATCTAAAACAAAAAAATACAACACAAAAATTATGAGGCTGTCTTCACGTTAGATTCAAAAGTGTGGTGCAAAGAAAGAAGGGATATCTATTTTTTTCGAAAATGTGTTTAAAAGAGTTAATCTCGTCGGCCGAACGCGGTCTTTTTGGTCATCACGTTTTCTGTAGCCAATGCGAGCAGGACTCGATATTAGTGTTTCATGCAGCTAGAGATTCTATGGCATTCTTTGAGATGCTGCACCTGTTGAAAACTTATTGTCAATATTTCTCATCACTAATACAAAGTTGAGAGGGATTTTAGTGAATTTAAATTAATTTTTTTATGAATGATTGAATTTTATGACTAAAGAGGACAACACGAAGAGAGAAAAGGTATGAATGATTCTCTGTCATCCCTAATTCCGTCATATTCTGCGAATGACATCAGAAGTCATCCTTTAGAGGGTGGTTTGTCTCCAAGGAATTCACTAAGGGTAGGACTTCACTTTTATTACACTAAATTACTCATCGGAGTCAAGAGTCTCTTTACTCACACTCAATGATGGAATGTCGCATCAATAGATTCAATGCACAAGTTTTTGAAATAAACGTGAAAGTGATATTATTATAATTGAATAATGTTATAAATAAGTTTTACTCCTTTAGCATTTGACAGTTTTGATTGTTTTTTCAAAATGTATCTTTCATTGTTTAATGTCAATGAAAACAACCACCCATTTCACATTCTGATGATAGTTTGGCACGTTGCCTCCATCGCCCTATGTCCTTAGTAACTATATTAAACAGTGCATTAGAAATAATAATTTTAATGAAATTAATTATGAACAGAACAAAATATATTCACCAGAACATCGCAGAAGAGACATACAACATCTCACCATCTCACATTTCTATACCTAGACATTTCTCATTTCTTCAATAAAAAAAAGTTGTTCTAGAATCATTGATTTTTCATTTAGTAGGTAAGAATTCACTGGTGGTTGGTTTTACGTACCAAGTGCACTCAGGCTCTGCGTTCAAGATAAGGCTAATAATATTTGGACAAACTCTTGTGAAATGAAACATTCTAGATTGAAATTATGTGGTACTCCAAAAAATTTACTCAGAAGATTCTGGCCCTCAGTCGCCTGAGATCCATAGTGAGTCTACTAACAGGACATGGAACTTTCAGAAACATCTACACAGGGCCGTAGACAGAAAATCCGGGGCGGGGGGAGTCCTCCAATTCCCCCCCCCCACTCGTCGGGCCTGCATCTACAGAGACTGGACATCTCTCAAGAGCCACTCACATTCTCTTTGGATGTGAGGCGTTGGAGAATAGAAGATTCAGGATCTTTGGCACCAATGATCTTGCAACAACCTCAACCTTAAAGTCCGGGACCTGATCTTTTTATGGGAGGGGAGGTGAAATTCTGTACTGATTAAACCAAAGGAAAATGCTCTCGACCAACTATATCCAACGATTTCTATTATGGGGAGCTTGGCAATACAACGGAAGAATCAAAACGGGTCACAATTCATAATATATCTAAACAAAGGTGGTAGTTGTAATTGCAATCAGTCTCAATAGAGACCTGCAACCAGTTTTTCCGATAATAAAATAATTCCTATATGCAGAATTAAATGATTTCTCTATAAAGAATTAAGAAGGTAGTTTTTAAATTAGATATCAACAAAAAACGATATTTTTGGTACAACCTTGACAGCTCTCAAAATGTAGAGGAAGCACTTTTTGAGATAATTTGAATAGACTCACCCCGATTTAGCTTCAGGAACATGCCCTTGATATTAACATGCATACATTTTGTGAAAGAAAATAATTCCTGACTCATGCATGCTCTTAAATTAAATGTAAATGAATCAACATGTACGCATGAGACTCTTTTCTTTTTATTTATTAACACTTCTTTAACATCTATTGGTTATTCGAGACGGGAATTTAAACCTCCATTCACTGGAATAAACATACAAGCTACCCACATTTACCTCACCTGCCTGAGTTGGGCTGGAATAGTAAGCATCAGCAGGGCTTGAACCTACGTGGTCACCCACTTAGTAAAACCCCGCTGGGGGTTTCTAAACATAAGTGACCTTACGGGAACTGGTGTATTCAACGTGCCATAGACTTTGGCTCACAATTATTTTTACTCTAACATTTTAGACTTAGTAAACAAAGGTCGTATCACACTACTTGTCATAATTCCAAATATTTGGCACTATTTATTTGATGAATAATTGTTGAATTTGTATGTGTGGTATATGTTTGTGCCCCTATCATACTCGTAATATTTGATGGGACTTTCAAATAAAATGATTTACCATTCCACAAATTTTATTTGTTCTGTATTATACCATAGCAACCAGACATTTATCTATAATAAATATTATGTTGATATTTTCCCTTTTTCCAATACGATTTCTGATTGAAATTAATTTAGTGAAGAACTAAATTAATTTCAATCAGAAATCGTATTGGAAAAAGGGAAAATATCACTTGTGTATTTTCGATAATTGAGGATCAGAAATATTTTTTAAACCCTCGATTAGTGAAATTGTTTTCAAAAATGACCAAATAATAACACACGTGTTTGTCATACGTTTAAACCATACGTATAAGACTGTTTGTCAGACTATTTAGACAAATTTTTTGTGTTTGATCAAAAACAACCAAAATATCAAATATGATCAAATATAGTTGTCCATCACACTGTTTGGTACTAATTTGCAAATGTTTTGAGGTAAAAAATATGACAAATATATGACATCGTGCCAAATAGTGTGATGTGACCTTAAGATAATTAAAATTTAACTAACCATAGGCTAGTTTTGATTTAACCAATGTTTGGTGAAACCCTCATGCACAAAATGGAGATCCGAGTTGTTAATATCATTGAAATTTAATCCAGAGGTTGTGAGTTTGAAACCCGTCCGGAGCGTTATTTTCTAATCACGTAATGTGAAAGCCGTTCCAGGCATATTTTTTTTTTAAAAAAAAAGGTGTGCTATTTCCGTGTGATAAAGGGTCGTACCGGGTGGGAGCGCTGATTGATCCCGCGAGGTTTTGAAAATTAGACTAATGTCCGTTTTTTCCCAGTATAAAATAAGATGATATATAAAAATATATGTTTTTTGTAAATTGATTGCCCAATTCTAATTTCTTTTAATTGTAAAAAAAAAATGCAAATAAATCTTATCTTACTACTTACCAAGATTTTTTTTTTTATTTCTCCAAAAATACAAACAACACAAAAAAAATTGTTTGAAAAAAAAATCAATGAGCTCCCGTTACACTCACTCGTTCGAAATGACTCATCACAACTCGCACACTTTTCAAACACAGAGATATACTTTCACAGGAAACACATTTCATCGTTGTCTCCTTTTATTACTGATCAAATTTGGATACAATCTTATGAACGAACATACAAAATAACATGCAGACAAGAACGTTAACCGTCCGTTCTACAACACACGGCGTCGCTCCACTCATTAAGTGACGCTTCTTTCTACTTTCTTATTTTATTTGAAATGACGAAATTAGTATTATTTTTGAGCCGGTGCCAGAAAAACAAAAAACATACAAAATATTCGTAATTCTTCATTCGATTTTATGTTCTTTCTTTCTTTTTATTTTTATTAAATACAGGATCGCGTCAAAAGCGTAAATGGGGTGGGGAGGGAGTCCATTCAAATGTCCAGAAGATTTTGTCGTGACTCAGTGACGTGAAATTAGTAATCCATATAACGATCAAAAAATTCAATGAAAAAAAATCTCACATAAGCGATATACGTTCATGAAAATTTATCTCGTTTGGTGTAAAGGGTTTGGTGGAAGAGAATTCCTCAAGAATTAACCCCGCCCTTTGAATTAACTTTCTCTCTCTCTCTTTACTTAATTTCCTTTTTTTTTCTCTCTCTCTTTCCTTTCACTCTTATCATTTTATAAAAAAGTTAATTCAACAAAGAGTTAAATAATAATAATAAAGAAGTGCTTGCGGCCATGTTTCCACAAAAACTTCTGATGTAGACACATTTACACAACCTACGGTAGTTACCACTTAATCGAAGTATACCATTTTCTCAGGTTTGGTGGTAAAGAGGTGCTGGCAACCATGTTCCTACAAAAACTGCTCTCATGTAGACATATTTACACAACCTATGGTAGTTACTACCGACTCAAAGTGTATCATGTCGGTACTCATTCGACGCGTAATTAAACGTTCTAAAACTATTATAGAGACCACTTGTTCGATTTATCGCGTGGTTTACAAACTATTATCAAAAAAGTTCAAAAACGTCCCATTTATGTACTTAGACCACAAACGTTTGGACATAAACAATAGACGTCTAAAGAAAAATTGTGGAGTTGACTAAACATGCGGTTGGTTAGATCTTTGACAGTTGAAAATATTTTTGTCCGTTTCCTTTTTTAGGAGGGAGGGGAGGAGGGCGAAAAATAAAACTGTAATTTTTGGTATAGGACTTCTATTTTACCCCGTATCTGTTATGTCAGACAATGTCACGCTCCTAATTTTGCAATGGAACATTAACACTTCATTTTACTTCATTGATATTTCACGCTAGGTACAATGATCCTACCGAGCGAGTCCTTTCAAAAGAAAAAGAAGAATACACTGCCTACTGAGTATATCTATCATGCGAATTTCAATTTTTAATGACTGAAGGAAAATGATCCTACCGAGCGGATCCTTTCAAAAGAAAAAGAAGAATACACTGCCTACTGAGTATATCTATCATGCGAATTTCAATTTTTAATGACTGAAGAAAAATGATCCAACCGAGCGAATTCTTTCAAAAGAAAAAGAAGAATACACTGCCTACTGAGTATATCTATCATGCAAATTTCAATTTTTAATGACTGAAGGAAAATGATCCTACCGAACGAATCCTTTCAAAAGAAAAAGAAGAATACACTGCCTACTAAGTATATCTATCATGCAAATTTCAATTTTTAATGAATGAAGGAAAATGATCCAACCGAGCGAATTCTTTCAAAAGAAAAAGAAGAATACACTGCCTACTGAGTATATCTATCATGCGAATTTCAATTTTTAATGACTGAAGGAAAATGATCCTACCGAGCGAATCCTTTCAAAAGAAAAAGAAGAATACACTGCTTACTGAGTACATCTATCATGCGAATTTAATTTTTTAATGACTGAAGGAAGTCATCCTCGCGATGGCCAGTTCTACGACCTGGAATTCATATTATCACAGTTACCAAAAATCGGTAACCTCATATCAATCTATTCCTACAATTTTTCCAATTCTGGATCTAGAAATGAGGAGAACCGTTGATTTTAGAAGAAACCCGCTAATAGAACAACCGACCGAAGTGAACGTCTCTCTCGTTATAACTCAACGATTTTTCATTTGTCTTACTGTACTGCGATAACTTTCGAACGCTTTGCCCGATTTTCGTGAAACATGGTATGGACAAGCCCTCATGGCGGCCCATTATTTGAATCGCAGGTCTACAGTTCACCCAACTATCATTGCGGCCTACAATCTATCGAAAGTAAACTTCCCCGAACGTATCGATGTGAATAATCTAAAAATCGAATGAACGAAAATTCTGTTTGTCCACCTCAATGGACACTCTCGCCACTTACCGTTGACCCCCCCTCCCCCCTCGAAAAAAAAAATACGTTTTACATTTCATGGGGCGTAGAATCTAAAAACTGAATTAAAATCCATTCCTTCGTCGTAGATGTCACTTTTACCACATACCGTTGACCGACTGCATCAAAAATTTGTTACGGATCATGTCCAATTAAGTTTACAAAGTGAATGATAAAACAGTGTTACTTACAGTTTGCTTGTATCAAACAAGTCTCCGGAATGACTGATTTGGCAGGTACAAAAAGTCCTCTCTTTGAGTAACAATTGAATAAAGAAATGCCTTTCCACTTTCCCTCACCACCTCCAAATTCTAAAGCGTTGTCCTGCAAAAGAATAGTTAAAATTACCAAACATGAGTCAATCGGTTAAAGGAACTTTTATAACCGTTATAGCTCGTGTCTACGGATACGATAAATTCGTGAGCTAAATTCCTTTTAAGGGGTATGAAAGCCACTGTGCTTAAAGTTCAACTGGGCTTTATATGCTTGTTAGGGATTCTCACAAACAAACTTGTTTAAATTTGTACAGTGTTTTATTTAAGATAGACCACTCCTGCCTCCACTAATTTGCGTTTTAAATTTTAGTTACGTATCCAGTTTCCAGGATCTTTCGTTGAGTAAACATAGAGTGAAACTCACTCCACAGCAAGTCCTAGTTACGGTTTAAAATATCTTATACCTCGTTCCCACTAGCACAGTGGTAACGTTTTTTCCCCCGAGGCACATACATTTAATTCGGAATGTTCCCATTAGGAACATTTCTGTCGATTGACGGTCACTGAAAAAGTGACGGTGAAAAAACGTTCGAATTAAGTGCGCTCTGAGGTTGTGTAAAAAGACTGTCCTTTTGTTCGTCGTGGCAAAAATACCTTAAGTGGGAACGAGGTGTCAGATATAATTTTGAACTTAAAATTTAAAAAAGTGCGGACGAACGATTTTCTCCTCATTGCTTTCGATTTTTGGATTCTGAAGAGATAATAATCCTCAAGTTTCTTCTAATTACAAAATGTCCTCAAAAAATTTATCTTCCAAAATTTGGAAAAAAAATCCGAGTATTGTGACTAGGTATTCCACTTTCGAAATAATAATAAAAAATATAAGTAAACTAGCTGTTTCGCCCGTACTTCGCTACGACTATTATATTGGTATTTTTGTTTTTCAAGGACAATAGAAATTGTCCTTGAAAAACATTGCAACCTTTAAAAATCAAGACTTAACCGTTTCGCCAGGCGCTTAAGAGGCACGGCCATTCTGACTTTTTAGTATTTTCTAAATTTTATTTTACCCGTTCTCGGTTTCGAACTCGTAACTCTGGAATTGCTGGCCCTACCTTTGCAAAAAATGTCCTAAAATAAGGACTAAACAGCCAGATAAAAAATTCTCGCTTTGAGCTGATATGTTGTCACGACAAAATTTAAGATATCGGACCATGACTGTCCGATTTTGGAGAAGAAATTAGAAATTTTGTCGTAACTCGAAAACGGCTAGACATATTTTAGTTCTGATAATTTTCCTAGGGTCGTAGACCATGATTTGGAGGGTGGGGGCGTTCATCCCCAAACGGTAGCAGATATCGAAAAGTTTTCGATATCTGCTACCGTTTGGGCTGTGGTATTGTAACAGACAACCCCTCATACATAGTTACACACAAATTTCTGATTTATATATTGAGATTACTTACAAATTCAAGTCCCAAAGCGATTGATTCTTTGCTGATCTCTGGCAGGATCCCTTTCCACCTTACTGTAGCCGAACGCTTATTAAGTAAACCAAGCCAGATCACTCGTTCACCAATTTGAGGACTTATAGGCGAATTGTCCATTCACACCTTAAAATAAAAAATAAACATTAATTTCAGTTATTATTCTACAACCTAACCCTTAGGGCTCTATTTTTATGCATTAAAATACTCAAATTGATGGTGACTGAACCCCACGCTCTCCTGTTTACCGGGCGTACTCTTAACCACTAGCAAGAAAAGAGTTAAAGGACATTCCTGTTCTTTAACTCAATGGTTTCTATTTTACTTCCTCTTTTACTGCAGCATTTCCCGATTCTATTTGAGGTCGGTGTTTCCAACATTGATTCTACCATACCACAACCTTCTCTTCTTTCTATATTCGTACTTACTCATTTAAATAATACGATTCTGTTTTCCAAATTCATTAAAATCAAAACAAATTTAAGTTAATGTTATTATTAATTTTTGTTTTGTTTCACAAGAAACTAAGACACCAATCGACTTGATTGTGAGTCGATTTATTTGTTAAAAATGAAATTAAGAAATAATTTTGGATAAGCAGGTATTGAAGCAGTCAGGCTATCATCGTCAAACCGGTAGACTCCTATCCTTCACATTAAAGATAAAGACTTTATTTCTAATCGAGAAGGAGTCAACATCAACCTACACTCTGACAATAATAGCCTGAAAGCCATTGCAAGCATAACAAATGTACTATTTATTATTATTTATTTAACTCGTTCAGTAGCTCAGTTGGTAGATTCATAATCTGGAAACTGTTGGTTCGAATCCATTCGTTGCACATTCAATAACACGGAGTGAAATATTGTGACAAATAAATTAGTTTTGCCTAATACATACAACTATTTTATCAATATTTGACGCTGCCGTTTCATAAATTTGGCTAACATTGAATATGATGATGTCAATAATGGTTTATATTAAAAATAGCAGGCTCAGCCTTCTTCTGCAGGCACCTTGGAGGCGTGGTCTGATTTAACAAGACAAAAAGTAACCTTTGTCGCGCTCCAGTCTACAAATCACGTGAATCCGGCACATGTACCAACAACTTCCAAGTTACGAACCCGCCAATCTACCAACTGAGCCTGATAATAACCAATACTAATTGTTAATGTTCATTATAATTTTTGTTAGGATTCAATTCAATTATTTATCTGAGTAGATAAAACAAAGGATTTCTGAGCTGAGGGTTACTGATGCGAGGACAGATAATTACGGATTTCCCCAATTAAAAATGAACTATTTCTAACAATGTAACTGTTCTTTCTTTTGTGGACACAAATAAAATTCTGTATTACAATTTTTTATGAGCTAATTGATTCTAATTTAATAATTCAACAACGACAACAAAAATGTAGATATGTTATGTAATTGATTGAAAACTAATTTGTAAAATAAATTTTAATATTATTTTCTACTTTCTTCGCGGATGATTTCGTCAAATTGAGTGATGTGAGACAAAAATACAACGAACGTAACAAAGTTAAGAGATGAAGTAGTCGAAACACTAACGAGATTTCAAAGAATAGAAAGCAAGAGGAAGATATTTTCATATTTAACGATATTCAAATTCGATCCGGATCAAAAGAATGTTCTTGTTTTTAAAAAACAACGACCACATTATTTCTTTACTTTATTTAGATACATATTTCGAATAATATGAAAATACGGTACCTTACTTAAAAACTTACTTATAAGTGATTATTATTAGATAATATTTTTTGTCTTAAAGCCTTTGATGACTTTATAAAGTTTTTTGTTTCAAGGATTATTTTAAATATTTTAATTTTCGTCTTGATACTTTTTCAAAATAGATATCTTTTTCAAAGATATCTATTTTGAAAAAATCTCAAGACGAAAATTAAAATATTTAAAATTAACCTTAAAACAAAAAAATAGAACATAATAGAATAATTTGGAATGATACTTTTGGCACTGTGATCCTCGTTGGTCAGAATATCTGACGACATATTATTTGAGGACAATTTTTTCAAAATAAGAACGAAAAAGGATTTTTCGTCAACAGAAAAAGCATCTTTCTTGAAAAAAAAGCAGTTTGGACCACATGTTCGTTTTATTTTCGTTTCAAAACTTTGTCTTTAAAGTATTTTTCATTAGTTCGGACCCACCCTATATAATAACAATTGGAATCAAAGCTTTCGCCCTCCCAACCTACCTACCCCCTAACATATTTTTAATTGTATTGACAAAGCAGACAGAAGACATCCATTCACCTATTTTTTTCAAAAGCATGCATCAAAAAGAGAATGTTTTAAAACATTTCCTGTTTTACTACACTCTTTGTATGAAATAATGTTCTTAAAATAGCACATGCTATGAGAAAGAGAGTAGGTCTATTTTGACACAGACGCGTGGATTTGGATCCAACAACATGATAGGTAATAAAAATAATGCTATTTAATATAAATATACAGGGTGTGACAAAAAAGTGCGTTTCTTGAAGCCACTAATTTCAGGGGTCATAAAAGGTAAAAGTTATTTTTTAAAATATACAAATTATTGCGAGGATGGGTGTTTCTTGAAGCCACAAAAAGTTACTTTTTAAAATATACAACTTATTGCAGGGATGGGTGCTTCTTGAAGTCTCATGTACATTGGTTCAAATTTAAGGGGGAGTAAAAAGTTATTTTTTAAAATATACAAAGTATTGCAGGAAAGGGTGTTTCTTGAAGCCACATGTACATTGGTTTAAGTGCTTTATAAAAGTAAAAGTTATTTTTTAAAATATACAAATTATTATAGGGATGCGTATTTCATGAAGCCACATTTACATTGGTTTAAATTTAAGGGGTCATAATAGGTAGAAGTTATTTTTTAAAATATAAAAATTATTGCAGGAATGGGTGTTTCTTAAAACCACATGTACATTGGTTCAAATTTAAGGGGTCATAATACAAATTATTGCAGACATGGGTATTAGGTACCTACATTATCCCTAAAAAAGTCAAAAACGCTTTTGAATACAAGGTCAGCAGGTTTTTACCGCTATTTAGTGTTTTCATTAATCCTGCCTAAAAAGAGAACTTTAAATTGCTTTAAATTGTGTACCTCTTTATATTAATTTTGTACATAGTATGTACAATGACACTTCAGCTGAATTCAATCTACTCTTGGCAAGTTTAGACGCTTTAAAGCGGTTTTCTCAGATCCTGCCTAATAAAAAAAACAGTAAGTACTAAATAATTGAAATTTTGTTAGTGTGTTAATTGTATGTATTGGACGCGCCACAAAACTTTTAATTATAATAAAATATACCGTTGGCAATTGTTCCGATTTTAGGCGGTTTTAACAAATCCAGAGACTTGAACTTTGGTATGTACATAGAACATGACAACTCCTATCTTTCATTGGAGACATATTGTTCACAAACAAACATACACTTTCACATGGACTGATGGCTGAAACTCAAGATTCAGACTCCGGTGACCCCAGAAAATGCTTTGGCATTGGAAATTCGACATCGAAATTTTCAGCCCATGACAATACTTTCTTTTTATAGATAAGGAAAGTCCGTCGAGGCTAATAATAATAGAAGTTATCTTAACAGAATTTGCCACGGATGTGTTGAACGAGAAAAAAATACCTCTATGATGGTAAAATATTACTCAAATCATCCTTCAACCGCTGGGGTACATTTCGGATGCCCAACTTCTTAAGTAACTTACCACGCCTGTGTTCAACCAGTAATACGAGTAAAAATGAAATTTAAAAAACTTACCTCTATGTTGCTATAGTATTACTCAGATCACCCTCCATCCACTGTGACACATTGCGGATGCCCAACTTCGTAACTACGAGTAACTTACCACGGCCGTGTTGAACGAGAAATACGAAAAATAATAGAATCTAAAAAACTTACCTCTATGTTGGTAAAGTATTACTCAAATCATCCTTCAACCACTGTGGCACATTCCGGATGCCCAACTTCTTGAGGAGCTTGACTAGGGCCGTGTTGAACGACAAATAGTATCTCTGAAAAAACAAATTTTAAATTAACTGATCAGTTTTCATTTGAAAGTTTCCATGTCTCCGCCTAACACCACATATTACTATTGCAGTCTAATAAAAAAATCCCCTGTACTAATCTTTCACTTTGAAATACAGCCTCAATTTATAAGAGGTTGAAATTCTCACGTCTCCCTCACGTAAAGTTGTTAACAATGACTAATTTCAATATTTTTTTCTTTTTAATGGTATCCCAAATTTCTTGCATAGGCACTCACCTGCAAGAATCTGTAAGATCTTACATCCATTCTTGGATATTTTCTTCCTTTACTTTTTCCAAGACATTTTGTACGGTCCGAGCTAAGTACTTGACAGAAAAAACCTTTTTTAGGTTCATATCTGAAAATCAAAAATAAAGGTTTAGTTGTGTTAATCTATGAAACGCGGTTACGATAATTATTAAACTAGCTGGTGTCGACAACGTCGTAAACGTCCTTTACCTTAGTTTTTTTTAGCAAATATCGAAAAATCTTCTATATCTTCGAATCCATCACACTACGAGGACAAAGTATATTCTTGCGCACCGAAATTCTGACATCATGGGTAGGTACCACATATTTTATTTTTACTTAAAGGAAACTTGAAAGAAAAAGTAAATAAACGTCAGAAGTTTGATACACGTAATTAAATGTAAAGGTTTTTATGAATATGAATTCATGCTAGGCGCATACATGGCTGGCATGATTTCATGCGAAGAACTAGTCAAATTTGAGAGAGCGATGTATAATACCCTTTTTTCTTGGTATCATGCTACGGACCAAGTTTTGAGGAAGTTATTTTGGGGGCTATTTTTATATATCTATTGCCGTTCACTTTCTAACGGCCTTTAACTTACGGGGGAGAAACATGAAATACGACAAATAAAAGAGAAGAAAGTGACACAGAGAGCCATAGAGAGAAGAATGTGTAAAGTTAGTAGTTAGAACACATACGAAATACCAAAATCCGAGAAAGAACAAGAGTAAAGGATGTAGTTAAGTAATGTATGTAAATAAGAAGAGACGGGCTGGATATATAGCGAGGTTTAAGAATGATAGATGGACATTCAGATCAACTGACTAGTACCCAAGAAACGAAAGCAAGAATATCAATTTGTCCAATATGGAGGAAAAAAGATTGGAGAGACACCTATGTTGACATCACGGGTCCATCAAGGTAATTGTCGTTTGGGCTGTCCTATTGTACATTCAAGGGTCGTTTTTCAGCAAATGAATAAAATTCAGTAAACGTTTCAATTCTCCTTTTCTTATTTCGTATCTACTTTAGAGCTAAGTTGATTATGAGTCAATCTGTTTTCACTTGGGTATAGGTACCTTAAGTATGAAGAATAATCGAAAATCGGAGTAATTTTGAGAAATTTTTGAAGACTATCCATTACTTCAATAGGGTTTGATTTTAACTGATCGCCATCAATGATATGAAGTTGTTGAGGCGGATAATAGATGAGCCAACGTTCCAGATGTTGTGCGTACTTCCCTGGATTGAGACATCTGAAATCAAAATGATAATCAAAAATTGATGCTGTAAATCTCCATTGTATCTTAATTTAGTCTCTGCGGGAATGCCATCGACAAAGTTGACATTACTCAATAGACAAGGGAAACCCTATTAGAGTTATTTAGGAATTGGTCTTAGGTCACAGCAGATCTAAACAAAGGTCGCAGTGATAAATGCAATCAGTCTCAATAGAGACCTGCAGCCAGTTTCATAATAAAAAAATATTTAGAAGTATCACAGCTAGTAAAAATGAAATGAAAGCTGTATATTATAAACTTTCAAAATATGTCACCCAGATAAAAGTAAAGAATCTGCGGAAAAGTTTAGGTAGATATCGACTGATTACGAAGTGTTATGCTACATTAAAACTAAAAAATTATGTCATAGAGATATTGCAAACGTCGAATCAGTCCTCCGCTTTGTAGGATAAGCAGCCCAAGCCTTCTTTTCATGACGTCAGAGATGAATTGGAACTGGAAACAGTCTAAAATATATACAGGACGAACGGATAATTACAACTTCGATAATGGACACGGGCCATTTTTACTTTGTTTTTATTATTATTAAACTGGTTGCAGGTAGGTCTATATCGAGACTGCAATAATCACTTCGAATTTTATTTACATCTACTGTGACTAGTGGCGGAGCTAGATTTAGATTCGACCCAACAGCCTCCATCCAGGTTACAAATCTACCGCCCCAACCAACTGAGTCAATGAGTCTGTGACACGAGTCTATTCTTCACATGATTTTGAAAAATCACAAAATACGCTTCACAGTCAAGAAAAATGACAAATGAACAATTTAAGAATGTTTATGAAAACCACCTTCGGACTCTACCTATGTTGTTCATTACTGTGATAGTTCTTCTTTATAAATTTGTTCGGTCAAATGATTTCGACGATCCTATTAGAAGAAAAAACGAAAAAAAAATAACCCTTACCTATTTCTCAAGTCTTTGATTGGTTTAGGAGCTGACTCATTGGCGGAAATAATTTCAAAAAAAGAAAAATTCAACGCAACTTTATCACCATGCATTTTTATATGTTGGTACCAACTGTAGGCTCGTTTGATAGGAGAAATCAAAATTGTAATCTGAAAACGAATCAATCAAAGCACATTTATGAAGTGACCGAATAAAAAGATTAATCATATTTGACAATGTGAGAAGGAACACCTCGTTCCAAGTTCAATAAAAACAATGTGACGGACGGCTGTGTTCCCCCTTGAAAAAAAATGTTCATAAGTCATCATCAGTCATCTTAAATCGCCATGATTTATTTGTCGTAACAACTAACAAACACGCAATAAGAATATCTCCCTTTAATAACAAATGCAACTGGGTCATTCAACGATTTTTTTGTCGTGACGATTTCCAAAGACGCTTTGTTGATTATATGACGATTCTTTTGTCGTAGACAGACAAACTTTTGTAATGGGAACAATAATTTAAAAGAATGTGTCACACAACCAAAATAATCGTCAAGTGCTAGTGGGAACGGGGTGTTACCTACTTGAGGTTAAAGGCCTCACAAAATTATTGTTTTGTCACTCATTTTTTCGTGTTAATAATGAAATTATTTTGTAAGTAGTAATTTACATAATTCTGGGGGTTCTTGTGTCGAATATTATTCTCCAAACTCTGTAAAAGCATACAATAACTTATTTAAATCTGTGGTCTCATAAATTTGACGAAGATCAAGTGCAACTATTTTGGTCACGGTAGAGTAACTCGGCGTGATGACAAATAGAAACGTCACAAAAAATTAAACCTTTATTGACATTATTCGTGCCCTTTATTTATTTTTTAAAAAAGGTCCCTAGAATTTTTTTTATCATTTTCTTTTTTCAAAATTAAAAAAACTAAAAAAATAAACAAGCTGAACTTCTTCTTACCAATTTGGTTTGTGGTAACAAAGCTTGTGCTCTTTTAGGTACTAAATCTCCATCAAAGTAAGTAGCAGACTTTTCAAATAAAAATTGAGCCGTAGAATTTTTAACTAAAGGAAAAAAGTCCATATACCAGTCCAATCCACGATAATAGTTTCGTCCATTGAAAAATTGAATCTCTTCAAAAGTTTCTGGTGACGGACTGTTCGAAGAGATATTCGGATGAATTGATAAGTACGTATACAAAGCCGTTGTTCCGGTTTTTTGAGGTCCAATTACAAGAAATCGTGGGAGTTGTTCGCACGATTTATTATGAGACCAAATCTTAACATGACGATTGTCCAAACAAGGATTCTGAAAAAAAATTGGTAAAATTTTATAAAAAAGATTTATAAAAATGAACCGGAAATGAAACCCCTAAAACCATACCCAAAACTTCCAAGAAAAATTCACTCTGTCTTGGATAGCATTCCAGCTAGGGCAGATCTTCCGATATTTTCTATGAAAAAAAAAAAACAGACTTGACTTATTTTGGTCGAAAGTAATTGTACAGCCACAAATAATGACACACACGAAGTAGCGGACATCAGCTAATTGATTATTATAAAATAAAATTGTAGTTAAAATTTGAAAATTTTTATTGCAACAAAAATTTTCTTCGTCAGAATTTACTTACACCCCAAATAGGATCCGCTTCTTCTGGATAAAGACGAAAATATTTTTCAGCAATTTTGATGGGCGGTGCTGATGAAAGATAGAGATTGGTCCAACCTGTGATAAACTTGATGACGGATTCAAAGGTGTACAATGCTAATCGATCGTTACCATAGTTACCCATATGACTCATAAATATGTTGATCTGAAAACAAACACAATCAATAATCCATCAAGAGTGCAAGTCAGCCAACGTCTATTGCACCTTAAATACACCAGTTCTGCTAAGACTACTAAAGTTAAGCAACGTCCAGCCAGGTCAAAATATGGTGGATGACCAATCCTCGAGCTGACAAATGCCGGTCCAATCCAGGCTGGATGATGTTTTTTTAAAGTTTTCAACGAATGGGTGTAAATGTTCTTGTTTTTTTTTTTAAAAAAAAAAACATTTATCCTCAAAGAAAGAAAACCTTTAGAACACTTGGTAGAACTATCAAATACAAGAAATATATTAAAATTGAAGAACATAATAAAATTCAAGTTTTCTCTAATCATTTTCATTTCTTGTATTTATCAATTCATTGATATAACAAAAGTACTCTTTCTAAGATCTCGGATTGTTGTATTCGACAAGGGGAATTGTAAATCCATGCCAAACACACCTGATTTTGATTTTTGAAAGAGGGAAAACTTACCGGATTAAACACAAACGTCTGAAACAGCTCTCCGCCTTGTATGGCTTCGTCCAACTTTTTTCGTCCGCCCGGATATCTTTCAATAAAGATCGTATGAGTAAAAAGACCACACGTCTGTCGTGGCAAAACCATTATATTTCGATGAACAAAGCCACGTCTTAGTCTGGCAGGACGCAAATGAGGATACTCTTCTGTTGAAGTCATTTTTATTTTCCAGACATTTTTCCACGCAGAATATAATGGTTCATGCACTGGATACACTCCCGAGTGATGGGGTGCAACACTGTAACCAGAATCTGTAGGAATCCCATGAGCCTGAAATTTCAACAACATTGAAGTTATCGGATTACTTCGAGACTAAAAAGAAAAGAGAAAATTCGTTCCATTTAAAAAAATCAGGGAGATTATGAAGTCTCACCCGAACCTCAGTGTCTCAAAAACATTTTAAATTCTAGAAAAACACAAAATACACGTATTCCCTTATTGTTCAGGGACATTGTTCAATAAAAAAAAATGACCTTGGGAGCAACAGGCTTTGCTTTTAAAAATGACAAACCATTTTACCTCTGCACAGGGAACTACTGAAAATCATTTAATGTATCTGCAATAGATTCATTAAAAGACTATAATCCAATTTTTACCACCATTACTAAGATATAGATGTCAAGAAAAAAGAAAAAAGTTTGCTCAGGCGCTCTAGGGTGGGTATCTCGATAGAGACAACCCAAAAAATTATCTACAGACGCAAAATAAAAAAATTGTTTGTTGATGTCTGAATCGTTCTTTGCGAATGATTTTTTTATTTTATTCCAGAGGACAAAAATTTGTTTCAACCTCTGAATGAAACCTCCCAATTCATCTGCAACGTACCTTTGCAAAGTTCTTGTTAAGCATCATATCAACTTCAAGTTGAGTTTGGTTCTCATACAGATGAGGCTGTTGATGATTCCACATGTGACTGAACCATGTAAACTCTCTTGCGTTCTCTGCAAAATCAAACCCAAACGATTCTATTGTTAATGTTTAATCAAATTACTTTTGATTTATTATTTTCTGTAATAAGCCATTGTTGTTGCTGTAGTTGCAGCAGGTCCATCAAATCACATTTCATCTGTGGGGAGATTAAGTAATCTCCCCACCTTAATTGGATTCGTCTACAAGTCAGTAGTTGTAGGGTTTGATGAGCAGTTGAACAGGTGCGTAATATCATGAAATAACAGAATGCTGTCCCAACAATATGTTACATCATGTCATCAGATCAATCATCCTTGTCACACCATTATAAAAAGCAAATCTCCACCTCGAAACCCTAGGAAAACAGCAAAAAATGAAAGTTAAAGTTCCTTTTCTGTGTTGTTTTGTTTTTTCAAAAACCAAGCTCTTCAAAAATCACCCGTTAATAAAAACATGTGGTAAAGTGACATTTATTTTCAAATTACATTACATTTCTAGGTTATCTATGACTGTATGAACCCCATAACATCAAGAAAACAGGGTATGATATTCCGGCGTACAAAATTTGTCAAGCTTTTAGAATGAACTCTAACTCCGATTTGTGTGAAGTTTTCCGCCCTTAGAAATCAAATTTGATAGCTCGGTAGGTCCCATGAAGAAAACAGTTTTTCCTCATCGATAAGTGGAGTCTGGTTTTAATTTATATTTATACTTACCGAGCAAAAGATCATCTCCTGAATTTTCATCTCGTTCGCCATGATGAAAATATTTTCCGGAGAAACCGAGATTAAATTTGAAACCAGAAACTAATTTTTGTATACGTTTCTGTGTACGAAGCAATGCCTGGAAAACAAAGAATATTTCATCATTACCATTGATTGGTACGATTGAAATCAATGTAGAAAAATATTACGGCTGACGGCTCCAGACTCCATTGTCAAAATTTTTGAATATCATCAAACATCAACAAACTTTAGAGTTCAGAGGAAATCGGACTACTGCCTACAAATTTGATAACGTATGATTTTTTTCTTAGTGCCATTTTATAAAACTCCACTTGAGTGCGAGTTGAAGTGGTCATGTCCACATGGCCTGAGTGGACACTCGCAATGTAAAATAACTCTGTGGCTATTTTTTCGAATTATAAAACCAAACTTTTTTAAAAAAAAGCTTCGTTTATTTAGTAGACTTTCTTTTCAAACAGAGTTATTATTCTTGGATTAAACTTTCATTTTTCAAATCTGAATCTAGAAATGGAGAAAGTTGATTTTAGGAGGAAAACCACTATAACAACAACAACACACTTGTGTTTTTTTATTATACCCAGCGGCAAATTCATGCTACCTGAAAGAACACTTGGGAGAATCTACTTACACGAACGTCATCAGTTAACAATCGAGTTCCACTTTCACCAACGAAAATATCATCAATATCGATAAGAAATGTTCGATTTAAACTTAACGAGAGTTGACCATGACTTAAATATGAAAGAGCATCCAAAAACAATAATCGATGTAACCAAAATCCTAATCCAGAACCAAAAAACACTCGATCTATACCATCAAAAGCACCGTGGTCCTGAAAATGGAAAAGAAATGTGATAAAAAAGTCTCCCCATTAAGTTAGACCGGAAGTAGGTCAAATAGTTTGCGATTTTGTTGAATGAAAACAAGAACACTTACTACCTGTGACCACCCGTGCCGAATGTGTTAAAGTTATCAATATTTTTTACTTAACGTGCCTAATCATCTAAAGACATTGGAGACAGGGGTTTTATACTCCATTCGCTGGAAACTTCAACCGATTGACCTCACCTAAACTTAGTTAGGTCGGGAATAGTCATTATAACGAGGTCTCCAACCTACGTGGTCATCCACCAATTGAAACCAAAGGATGACTCAATTTCTTTTGTAACCAATAGTGGGTGGTCATGTAAATCTAAACTACGCACTGAAACAGATGTAAATATCTCGAGAAGAAAATACCTTTGGAACGTGTCCTTCCATTGATCATTGTTTTTACATTTTTTGCAGAAACCGATGGACCATGGAAAGAGTGCCTTCAAGGAACGCATTTTTTCACCCCTGTAGAGATACACTCTTAACACTAGATCTCACCTGAATTACAGTCGGATAAAATGTCTGATTGAACATATCATCTGTAGCTACTATATGATGTTGAGATTGATTAAAAGCGAATTCTAATGTTTCGTACGTCGAATGATTCGTTATGAATACCGACCAATCATCACCAGGTAAATTTCCCCAAGCTGTTTCTCCTGCTCGAGTTAACCGCAAAATAGGTGACATAGAATTTAAACCAGCGTCCTGAAATTGAAAAGATAACATTCAATCCAAAGAAATGATTAAAAGTAATGTTGCGTGCCACAAAAAAAAAAAAAAAAAAAAAAAAAAAAAAAAATATTTTATAAGGGTGCTCGTTGACAGCCGCATACTTACTTATACTATTGTATAGCACACGTATATTTGAGTATGCTAGGAAAAAAAATGCCCATTTTATATTGTTCGATCTGTGGACTCCCATAAGACCATGCGTCTTTGTTTTTTCCATACATACATGCAAAAAAGTATGAGCTTGTCAGCGAGCAACCAAAGCAAAGATGCGTAATCTTGCATATTAAGCATAAACTAGGACCCAGAAAAATTATGACAACTCGGGTATATTAAACTGTTTTTGAGTTAGGCCTAATTTTCCAATTTTACGGTCGAATGCACCAAGTTACGGTCCGATATCTCAAAATATGTCGACAACTCGGAACAACAGAACCCAAAGTGAGACATTTTTAGATATCAATTTAAGTTTTTAGTTAAGCAACATTGCTTCCTGCCAAACATCTACACCGTCCTTTCTCCAGTAGAACCATTAGTGTACTACCTCCTTTGGATGGGCCAGAAAATGTTAGGTGGTAGCGACAAGACTTAGACCTGAGCATTTGATTCATTACATGAGAAGAAAGCAATAACTTTGTTAATTTCATCAGGTAAGGGCCTTACTTTTAACTTCATATTTGTATGACGATACAGAGGAAATCCTTTGACATTTTCGTTAATCTTTTGATGTTCCGTAGGCGGGAAGAACGCCACAATGCCCACACTATACTCGCGACAATATTTGTCCAATAATTCTCGATTCCATTTGTCCATATCCAAATATTTGTTAATATTTTCAAACACAATTACTCCATATTTGCCTTTGTCTAAATTGGTCATTACAGGTAAAGATTTACCAGACACTTCAATTTTATACCTAAAAAGAAACAAAAAAAAATGGGAGACTTAAAGAAAAACGAATTAAAGACCTACTAAAAAACGGATCAAGTAAAATTTACACTTGAAATGTAGTGATGTCGATTAAAAATCGGAACCATCTTGGGGGCCCCCAAGATGGTTGGTTCTTCGTACCGGGAGTACCCGTGCCCTCGGGCACGGCCAAAGACCATCAACACCGTTCCAACGAGAACTCACTGTGTCACTGTGTTTTTCCTCCGTTGGACCCAGCCGTGCTGCTCTAGATACTTCCTCAAAGAGTTGGTATATAAAGCCTTGCTAAACCCTGAAGTATCTGATCGTTGTCGTCTATGTATGCTGGCTGCTCGTGATGTAAATCATGAACAGCCAGCAACTATCTATCATTTAACTATCCATCAAACCCAACTAATCTAAAGCCGTCAGCATTATGGGCAGATCCTGTTGGAGAGGCCGCCTTTCATGGCCTGGAGACACAGTGAGAGTCGTTGAGAACGTTAACAACAAACAACATTAAAAATCGGACATATGTAATATGTACCTATTGCAAGGGTCCGTCCCAGAATTCTTCGTCGCCTGCTTGGTATATTGAAAATCTTTTTTACTTTTCTTATCTTATAAAATAAAAAGGAAAATTTTTGATTTCTAGCTTTCAGTGCCAAAACACGTTATGAGGTCCCCAGAGCCCAAATCTCGAGTTTTAGCCATTGATCCTCGAAACATATTTTAGTATTGAAAACTGGACATCGAAAATTTCAACCTATTACAATACTGTCTACAATACTAAAGTTTTTGCGATGATCATACCAGATGATTTTATTCTTGAAATGCTTTACTGTCTTCGGATTATTTTTATTATTGGCCAAGAAGATTATGACCATAACAGTTAACATAATTTGTAAAAAAGAATCAAGGGAATGTGCTAACAATCCTGTTATAGTGACCAAGAAACGATTGCTTTTTTTAATAGTATTTCCTTTATCGTGTCCGAACCAAAAATTCATTGAAAATAATACACAAAATACACAATCTTACCTCATACGATTATATACTAAAAGCTCTGCAATTTCTCTTCCTAATCTTGAAAAAGCTGTTTCGACAAATACCAGAACTCTTGGATCAATGCGTAGTTTGGCCAGAGAAGTATGATTGTGTGCATTACTATGTATAGGAGAAACGCCCTCTAAAATAGCACAAGACATGAACGGTGGACCCCGCCTTCTCATTAAAAGACTGTAACAGATTGAAAAAAGTATAAGAAGTTATGTTGGTTAAATTGAGATATAGGAGAAACGCCCTCTAAAATAGCACAAGACATGAACGGTGGACCCGCCTTCTCATTAAAAGACTGTAACAGATTGAAAAAAGTATAAGAAGTTATGTTGGTTAAATTGAGATACTATGTCATACCAAATGTCGTTCACTCCCCTTGTCCTTTTTTTTTTTTTACTAAAGAGGACCTACCAGTTTGTCTGCTACAGATACTACTCTAAATGACTATTCACGAAAAACCAGGTTCCCTCAGTAAACTTTAAAACAATAACGGATTATGTAGATGTTACCGCCAATGTTAAAATCCGTTCTTGTTGTTGTAGCGACTGGCGACAAATCACTACAGATCAATAGTTTGTTTTTGGGGTTGAATCTCCAATCCAAGGAAGGCTGCAACGTCTTTAGGTTTCTTCCCCAGGTCCAACGTGGTGAGAGTAGTTGGATTTTGAGGACAATTGAAAAGATGGTGAATGTCATGAGGTTGTCCATGACAGAGATCACACTCATTTTTTACTTTTGGGTCCAGTCTATTTATGTAAACGTTGAGAAGTCTGGACCAGCCTGATCGAAGTTGGGCTGTCTTGGATCGCGTCTCTCTGGGTAAATTCTCTTCTTCTTTGGCAATCGGTGGCGGTTGGTGCCCTAGAACCCTGTTTGGTTGGTAGTTGGTTTTATCATCTTCAACAGCACGGGTGTGAATTTCTTTGTTGCAAAGCTTTTATGATATTCTACCAAATGAAGTGACATAATATTATAAGCCAGGGATGTCCCATATCCCGCCCAAAATTATCTCGGAATCTACTGATTCTATAATTCTGAAAATAACACGAAGAAGGGAAGAAAAGAAAATCTTACCTTGCAAATGGTGTACTCAAATAATTCATGTAATATAATATTGATAATATACTCAACAATACCAACGCTAGCACACAATGTTTTGCAGTCACTTCTTTTTTGAAAAATCTTTGGATTCTTCTAGGTCTTAAATTATAATGATATATTTTTCTACTTATGTTTGATTTAGTTGCTAACAACAAGTGCTTCTCCATTTTTAACAGTGTGTTTCTTGTCAAGTGCGGATATAGTATTTTATCTGCCCGATGGGTTGTTTCTATTTAATTTTATTTTTTTCCGCTGAGTTCTTATACTCCCAGAATTTACTGGAAAAATGTGATTTTAATAAAATTAAAATAAAGAAAAGTTCAACAGGAAACAGGAAGCGAGTTGTCGCCAGGAGTGACATTTTCTGACTGTACAATTACAAAGCCCAAACCCTGGTTAAGATATAAAAAAAAAATGATTGGGAATGGACCCCCCAAAAACCATACCCAAATTTATCGAATCTTTATTTTTGAGGCTGTATCATATAAAGAGGATACGTGTATACGTCCATGCCTTTCTCACAAGAATACTCATCCACTAGACATAGATCAATATGCTTGTCAGCAAAGTATGACCGTTTGAACTTAATCTACCCTCAGTGTTCTTATGAGCGATGCATGGCTGAAAAAAGACATTTTTCTGGACCTCAATCAATTTAAAATAATGCAGGGAACATTTTAAAACAAACACCTTCTAACCAAAAAAAAAATTACAGCCACGGGACGCATACGAAAACTCAATTGTTGTTTAAAATAAGATATTCCTTAAAACTAAAACTTTACCAATTCCTGAAGCCTGACGCCTTTTTTTAAAAAAACGTAGGTGAAAATATAAATACTCCTGTAAGGTCTGGTTTCTCTTCAGAAAAATACATTATATCTTACCTTACCATATCAAACTAAGAACACCTACTCAAAAAATTTAATAAGTAGGTGTTACAAGTGTTTCACCCATTTTGCCCGAGGGTGAATTATAATGAATTGCACCTAGGTATATTAAAATGAAGTGCATTATTATTTTCCTATTGATCATAGATAAATTTACCTGGTTCTTTTAATTTTGGAGAACACTAGTAAATGTTTAAAATACCAATGTATTTCTTTAAAATCCAAGTTCAAGCCACTGATTGTTAAATTGTTCACAAAAATTTAATTACTTTTAATTAACATAACCTCTTGAAAATGAAAATCTATTTTGTCTTTTTATTCTGAGAATACACGTATATCGTACAATATCACAGTCAGCTTTTTTTACAATCTTAGTACTTTGATGTCAAAGGCCCTACAAAATAAGCTATATTTGTTAAATTCAAAGGCCAGAGGAAAAAAAAACAAATTCGTCAAGAATCAAAATACAAAAATAAATATGACCGAAGTTGTGTGATTAATACCCATGTAAAATAAAAACTTTACTGATAACGATAACAGTAATGAAATTTGCTGAAGTCCTGAATTATGTTGATGAATTTGAATTCTGTTAATTCGAACGTTGAGCCACGGGTCTGCACTGCACTCAGCAGCTTAGCACTGATCAGGATCAGGAATATTATTATTATAATTTAGGAGTGTTAAAGGGGAAAGGAAGAGAATTTCAAATTTCAATGGTTCAATTTCAATCTAAAATCCAATGGTATAAAAAAAAGTGTTAAGTGGAATTGTAGGGGGTAGGGGCAATGATAATAGTATTATATGAACGAAATAAAAAATCCCTCCAAATATTTTTAAATTTCCCTCCTGAGCCTCATTTTTCAGAAGGGTTACATCATAGTAGTTTTTGAAGGCGTCATTAAATTTTACTGACCGAACGATGTGAGGCCATATATCTTGCTTGACTCTATTAATCCACGACCCACGACTTTTCTTTAAACCTATGATTGATTGTCTGTTCGTTCCTCGACAACTCTCGAACACTAACGTCTAACGTCTTGCCAAATTTGAATGTAATTTAATTTTGTTATGTATTATGGACATTAATTATATTCATAGAATTAGTTGATTTTGAGTATCCATTAAATCTTACTATCTATCAGACTTATAGCGTATAGCCCAATACCCAATTGAGCCTCCTGGCGACCCATTATTGAAATGAGTGAGATACGCTATAAGTCTGATAGATAGTAAGACCTAATGGATATCAAGCGATCGAGGTTCAATTTTTGCCCAGCGCAAATATTTCTGATCACTTTACTCCCAGAACTAGTAGTAACACAACAATTTACTCTGTACGGCTTGGCGTTTATCTTTCACCCATTTTCTATCTTTCTTTTTTCTAGGTTTGAGTAAAAAGAAGACACGTACCACGTACGTAGGTATATAATTTTAGACTCTATTTTCGTACAAAATGCTTAATTTTCCCTTTTTTTGTATTTTCATGAAAATTCCCACGGACATTTTTATGACTTTTCGATTCACCGCGGGAAATTTCCCGTCACATAACATCATCACAGGGTGGTGGATACCGGAAACTGGGTTTGGATCTACACCAATGATTTGCGGGGGTCTCTATCCGGGGAGGAGTAAATTGACTCCCTTTTGATTTTGTTTTTAAAAAATCCCTTTTTTATTGGCCATCACCGTCATGGATCCATGTTGGACGGTTGTATATACGCAACAGAGACATGTCCGTAAAAACGTTTCCTAACCGGTTAATTGGGTTAAAATTGGTTAAAAATATTAAAAGGTAACCAATCTAGGTACTCCTCCCCGGATCCAGATCCATGATTTGGATAGATGCGGGTTGTACAGTGTTTGAACTATGGAACAATTTACTCACAGTGACCCGTTTTCCATAATTGTAGGTGGTATTATCTACAATCAATTTTCATGAGTAGACATGATTCTGTTCTATTCGTTGAAGTTTTTGATCTTCTGCCACTCTGCGCCTTCCAAAATTCGTCAAATTCTGTGCATATCTTCACAAGCAAAGAAGAAAGAAATCGAGAAATTCTTAAAACCGCTACTAGTAATCTCCAAGGGTGCTATCAGCCTGTTATTTACTTATAGCATATCACACTTTGTTTTTTTAAAGTTTTTTTTGAAGAATTATTTTAAATATTTGAATTTTTGTATACTGTCTTTATCAAAATAGATGTCATTTCATATTTATTTTGAAAAAGTCAGAAGACGAAAATTCAAATACCTATTTAAAATAATCTTTCAAACAAAAAACTTTTAAAATCATCAAAGACATTAAGACAAAAAAGAATACCTATTATCTAACAGATCATTGTTTTTATGAGCAAGGAAAAAACATATACACACATGTCTTTATGGAATTCCGCAGATCGGGTAAATTAGCACACTCCCATTAGAATCAGTGTATTTGTTTTTCCTTGCTTATAAAAACAATGTGTGATAATATATGTTATACGATAAGTAAGTAAGCCGCTGTCTAAGAGAATTCTTAAACACGTTTATCTGATTGTATTGAAATTTTCTGAACCCTCTACTTTCCGTCCCAGAAATAAAAAGATATTTTGCTATACGAAAGCAATTGATTTTGCTTTTCAAAATGCGTTTAATAAACACCATCTATTAGTTACTTTCTCACATCTTTAGTTTAGATTAGAAGATCCCTAGAGTTGCGAAAATAAGGCAAATTCACAAAACGGTAAACAAATAAATGAACAATATTATATCATTGTCACTCGGATAATATTTGATAATTTAGGAGAAACTAAATCTTGGCAACATGGCATTATCATTCCAAGCCAGAAGCCACAAAATATCCAAGATCCAAGCCTTCAATTTTCAATTTTTTGTATTGTTTGGGACTCTCAACTTTTCTTTGTTGTTTTTAGATAATATATTTTATTATTTACATATTTACCTATCTGTATTGTATTTGAACTAATTTTAAAGTTTATCAGTAGATGTACTTGTTATAGTTGTTATTTCTTTAATAATACTCTTTTGTTTTTAATATTAATTGTCTGTTCAGTGAAATTTTCATTTCTTCATAAATAGGTATCCTTTTGCTTTGTAAGGCCAAGCCAAAACAAATAATCTTAAAAAGAGAAAACTATTTCAGTGTTTGTTCAATAATTTTATAACTTTTTATTTTTCAACAAATTAAAAAAACAAATTTTCACTCAATGTCCCCAAGGGACATTATAGATTCAATTTCCAAGTCGAATACTTTCTTTTATTTGTATCATTCAAGAAGAAAAGGGATCTTCCTTCATCCTACTATAATGTTTAAGAACAGTATAAATAAAAATGAAGAATTTCGAATAAATTCTTTACAAATTTTAAATTGTGTTTGAATTAAATTATTAATATTTATTTTTCGTGTTTTTATTCTTATTAATATTTCTTCTCAATATGAAGCTTTTAGAGAGTTCAAGATTTGAAGCATTAAATAGAGCTCTTTGTATTAATGTTGGGGATTGCAAAATAGTTGGACGGTAAGTATTCTTGTGTTAATTTCTTATTGATGGAGTAAATGAGAAGCAGTAAAGTTGGCGGTAAACAAACTTACGAGTCCATCCTAAACCAGGGTATAATATTTGATATTTGTATACAGAAGATACTTTAACCCGATTGTGATGTATTTATACTAGCTGTTTTACCTCTTCTTTGCTGCGAGGCTTATAACACAATGGAGATTGAGGTGGGGGGGGGGCATCGGATCATATTCACCCAGTTTATTGCAGCCATCTAATAAACACAGATATGCTTGTATTTTTACATTGCAGTTCCCAGTTTGATACCTAGGAAAGAACCTTGACTCATAATCGAAATAACTCAGCGATGGCAAAACTAAAGCTTTGGAATAGAGTTTGATTTTATTATGTAGGTACTAATTGAGGGAAGAAAAAAATCGAAAGTTAAACTGGAAGAGAGTTATAACAAAAAAAAAAGTTTTTTTAGCTGTACCATTACAGACCTTGAGAGATGTGGCCAAATAGTCGGGAATGGGCCCCCCTCCATAGCGTACCTTAAATCCTCAAAGAAAGGTCAAACTAGCTAATAACAAGTAGTAATTTTATTCAAACGTATTTTCGGTTGTGTCACATTAACTTTCACAAGTTCTATGTTAGTTGGGAAAGTGATAATTTCACAGAATTACAGTAAAGGGACCTAAAGAGTGAATAATAATTTAAACGTAAATTTTCACGACGGTCTCATAAATGATTGAAAAAATGTTGTTTCCATTTGAAAAACTGCAGCTGGGGTTAACATTTGCAATTTTGATAAAAAATAGTTGCGATTTTTAAATTTACACAATAATTTATTACTAAAATCCATGATGTACTATTTTTGTTGCATCTTGAAATTTCGATTCGATCTCGAGATATTTGAGTGGTTCGCAAATTCGAAAACACCCTGTATATATGTATATTTTCAGTATTGAAAGTTACTCCTGCAAAATGGCTGGAAATGATAAACAGTTTTATAAGAAATTCAATTCTGAACAAGGAATGACTCCAAAAGACTTACAAGCATTGTCTCCTCCACAGTCTGGAATTTGTGTATCTCCCGGACATTCTTACTATGGGTACGTATTCAATTTTATGATTGCATATAAATTGAATAATATATTTTTCCCGTTGCTGTAGAAAGACCTGAAAAAAATAAGTCCACCATTTGACGTGAATTATCTCATGTAGGCAATATATCACATAGGCAAAGCTCTGACTAGACGGGTCACAGAATTGCTACGCTTCTTAATGTCTAAAAAAAAAAATCTTTTGATATAAGTATAAATATTTCGAATCGACACGAACAAAAAAATACATTTCAAGATACGTAGAATAAAAATATCGAATTAAAAGAAATCGTTCATACGCCTTAGTTGAATATTTTAGTGCAAAATGATTTCTACGCCAAGGCTAGCTCTCAGCAGTAGTATAATACGATCTACTGCTTTAGATACATCAGTTCCCGAGAGATCTTTAGTTAAACAACGCTGGATGTAGTGCGTACTCGGCTGGGATTCCGTCCAGGGACACCACGTATCGCTGGTTTTAACTGTTGTAGATTGCAGTGAAACGACAGGGAAAGCTATATATGATTAGCTGTCACCCCTGCTCGATATTTTTTTTTTTTACCAATATCTTCAGTTGTAAAGGAAAAGAGGCGGGATTTATTTTGAGTAAATTTAGATTTCTTTATTTTCAGAATGTTACCTTGGCAATGTCAAAATTTTGGCAGCAGGCCCTTTTCCTTGACATGCAATCGTTTTTGTTTTCGTCATCGAAATCTGCTGTGCTGGGTTGTATAACGATTGTCATCACACATTTTTCTTCATTATCGTATTCTATATTTTATTTACTTTAATAAAAAGTACGAATTGAAGAGTAAGAACAACCAGGGAGTGCCTGCAAACTGAGAGTATATTCATGTGGAATGGGTATCTAAACATATTGCCATGGATAATAATGAATGATATATAGATTTATTATTTGCAATAGGCTGTTTTTTTTTGTTTACCTCGAAATCCGAAGAAAATATATAAAACACTCGCGAGCTGCCTCTCTGACCTAGAATAACTTTGCGCACGCAGGAGACCCGGATTCGAATCCTGGGTGAACCAAAACATATTTTCGCTTGGTTGCTCGGAGTGCACTCAGCCTCGTGAAGACAACTGAGTGGCCACCTAAGATGTGAGTAGTGACCTATGGCGACAATACAATGGCAAAAAAAAAAAAAAAAAAAAAANGATAATGTGATGACTTAGTTTAGTGGCTTTTGTAATACTGTGATAGCCACAAATGTCGGGTTAATGCAATAACACATTTACATTTTTTACACTCGCGCGAGCTAGCACGAATATTTATTTAATAATGTGTTACAGTAGTTATTTATAACAGCAGTTTTACCAAGTTTTGTTGATTCACTTTTGCAAATGGTAAAACCTTAGCTCTATATCCCCTGCAATTAGAAGCGTCAGTAATTTTATGACTCCAGTAGGATTATACATAAGGTGTCAATATTGTGCCGTTTACTGTGGGAAACATTATTCTACGAGTATAACTTTGAATATTTATTCCATTTCAGTCACAACAACACATCCGGTGACGAGGAGAGTCCTCTGTGTGATACAATCAGCAGGAAAACATTATTCTATTTAATAGCAACTTTGAATTCAGCTTTCCAACCTGACTATGATTTTTCGGATGCCAAAAGTCATGAATTCAGTAAAGAACCCAGTGTAGTGGTGAGTAATTCAAACTTCATTTGATTGAATTATTTTCAGATTATGTGCTCCTGTAGCAAATAGTAAACCTCTTTAATTAAAATTAACTATTTTTTAAAGCCCTGCTTTTGTAAGAGGTTTTATAGGGGATTCTACCAACGTGATAACTTTTTCTTAAATAAAAAAAATGACATTTTGGATGTTTTTTTTTTCAAAAAGTGCATATCAATACATTTTTTTACTTACCTCAAATTTGGCGAATTTCAATGCCAAAAAACGTTTCGAGCACCCCAGAGCCCAAATTTAGAGTCTCAGCCATTAGTCCTAGTGCGTCTCTCTCTTTTTCTCTTTGTGAACAAAATATCTCACTAACTGATGTTTGGTATATATGCAAGGTTTTTGCTGTTTTTTCGTGGCTTTCACGAATCTTCCCTTAATAGACTTGATATTTGGTATTTTAATTTTATACATGGAACGCGCCACAGAACTGTTGCTTAAAAGTTATTGAATACTTGACATGGGAAATATTAACCCTTACAATATTTTTTATAAACAATTTTTATGGCAAACCAGATTTTTATGTCAATTATTTATTATTAATTGGTTTCAGTGGGTCATGAATGCTATTGATAGCAATTTGAGTACAACAGCAGGCGAACAATATCGGTCATTAAGACCTCACGTTTGGGCAGCCCTGGAAGATGAGATACTTCTTAATGATTGCGACATATACAGGTAAACTACAGGACAACGGTTCTTTATTTGAGTTGGTACTACCGGTTCTCATTCCGAACACCGAAGTCAAGCAACTCAAAGCACAGTTTTAAAACTCTGTGTACTGTTGAATGTAGAAAAACCTTTACTATTATAAAACATTTTGTAGCAGTATATTATTTTATAAGATAAAATAAAAAAATATCACTAACTGTGTCGACTAATCCATTTACCATATTTTGGAATACATCAAGTATAACCAGACAAGCCGGTTAAGAACGATGATGAAGTTATGGCCGCGATATTATAAGAATGTAAAAAATGATTGGTATATTGAGTGGAACTGAACGCTGGAACTTAAGTGTAATTCTTGAATAGAAAAACAGAAGATGGTAAGTCTCATAGTTATTACTGAAAAATACGTAGGTAGGTGGATCTATAAGAACCGGTGTTTGAGGGCAGCATTTGTTCTAATAAAAAATCAGCCCAATTGAGGAAGTTTGACATTTTGACGGATAAGGGTGCACCCCAAAAGGAGATTATGGTAAAGAATTAATGTGAAAAATCTGAATATTGCTGCGGCCCACGTGGTTCTCATTTTTTCTTTGTAAGAATAACAAATGTAATATTAAGTTTATTTCTAACCAAGAAATTGTTTATTCATTGATATTTTGCAACTAAGTCTATAGTTTTTAAAATATGATTTTAAATCTACAGGTTTGCACTTTCTAGTTGTCCCATAAGATTTTAGATTTCGACTTAGGTTGGCATATCTTCCCAGTATGTCACAAAATGGAAATGATAGTGCTTTTCTTTGTATTTTTCAACGAGATGTCCAATGAAACAATTATCGCGAAAACCAACTAAGGTTCCTTCTCAGAATAATGGTTAATACTTCTCATAATTTGTGAAAAATATTTGAAATTTTAATCTCTTCAATTATTAACTGTGTTGCCTAAAATAGTAGTGACGTACATACCTAGTAATACAAAGGGCATGGGTTCGGGTCATATCTAAATGCATGAATTTTTTATTGGTTATTGTATCCTATTTTTCGTGTAATGAAATCATGTTTAATAAAAGGAAGTTGAAACAGTCGTGGTTGTCAAGTTAGGACACTTGTCCCTTGAAGTCGAGATCAGAAAGTGGATTTTCCTCAAAGAGTGGGATTGACTCGGATTGACTGTGTTTTTTTCTATCCTTTATCTTCTTCACTCATCGGTTTCTAAACGCTAATAATTACAATGTTTCAGCTCCCTCTATCAAATGGTAGACCACCCCCCTAACTCCGCTATACATACCTAAGTGGTCAATGGCTCTGGCTACCATTTTATAGAGGGAACTTTAACATTATAATTATTACAAAAATCCACCTGAGAACTAATGTCACATTTTCAGAAGAAAAAAAAACCACTAGCGGTAATGGATTTTCCGAGCCCCACTTCTAGAGACAAGTGTTCTAACTTGACTGTTTCGATTCACTTTAATTAAACATTATTTCATCACACGAAAAACGGAAAATATAATATCTACTAAAAATTCGTATTAATAGGTATGTATTAGTACGAATTTTAGGCAATAGTTTCTAATAATTTAGAAGATTACAATTTCAAAAAATTTCTCCCAAATTATCTAAAGTATTGAACATTATTCCATGAAAGAACCTTAGTGCACTAGATCGGTTCAAAGTCTAGAACCGTTTTCGTGATAATGATTTCATTGGGTCTAGATGAAAAATACCTGAAATATCATTACTATTTTGAGACATATTGGGGGGTTATGCTGACCATAACTGGAAATTTTCATGCAAAATCCTATTGACAACTAGAAAGTGCAAAACCAGTATTAAATACAGAACTTTGTTGATATACAAGGGGGCATCTCTAAGACCAAGTTCTTATAGGAGAAGTACCGACATTTTTTTCCCCTTTTGTAAACATAAGATTAGAAAGGAAAAAAAACTTGGCCACGTCAAAAGCCATTTTAGTAGTTTAAAAAAAAATATGTGTTAATTGAAAATATCGATTTCGATTTTCAATATAAAATTGATTTTCAAAAGAAAATATCAATTTCGAAAATATCAATTTTATCGAAATTTTTGTGAACTAATTCCTTAAGTACCTTCCGTGAAGATCCAGGACCATACCGAAATGAATATTTTGCTGTTTCAAGAAGTGAGTTTGTGAATGCTTGCCAAAAATTTTAAAGTTTTAAGGTTCAAATGTGGTTTTGATAACACTAGCGGTTCGGCATTGAGATACAATAGATCTAAATTATGGTCAAAAGAGATTTGCAGCCAGTTCAATAATAATAAAGAGTAATGCTGGGATAGCTTTTCTTTTTTAGATTTCTGATCCTCTAGTTTTTTAAAAATAAAATGCGATTGATTTGAAGTATTTATTTGGTACAGTATAGACGGAAGATATTTTTTTTTCTCGTGACACCAAATTTTATTTTATTTTTTGTTTCAGTTACAACCCAGATCTCACATCAGATCCTTTCAGTGAAGATGGAAGTCTTTGGTCTTTTAATTATTTCTTTTATAATAAAAAATTGAAACGAATTGTCTTCTTCTCATGTCGTGCTGTCAAGTAAGTTTCTTGTTCTAAACAAAACATTAGCTTTAACAGAAATAAATTTCTTATAGAAAAAACCTTTTGTTTATCTTAAATAGCCTTCCAAGTTGCTTCTGCTTCGGAAGGCAAAAGCAAAAGTTGAAAAATTTGCTATAATCTTTCTGAAAATTCAAAATTTCACTAGCATTTTAGAGACGGCTTATTCTGTTGGAGAAAGTTTTGCAACTTTTTATATATAATATATCGTCGCACCTATTGGACCTAAGTTTTGAAGAAACCCACTTTCTGCATACAACTGAACTACATACTTTGAAATATCTTTTTAAAAATGAAAATATGGCTTTTAATTTTGCTTTATTATTTTCAATATTATATTAAGATTTATAATAGCGTCGGAATCGTCACGAGGTGTGGAGAATCCAAAAATCGAAAAAAAAAAATACGTTGCAATGATAGTGAGGAAAAGTTTCGGTCACAAATAGACTCGTGATGGGACCTACATACCAAATCGGTTAACGCAAAATGGCAAAGGTTCCGCGACGGGCGATCGTTTTTCATTCGATTTGGGGAAACTAGTAAAATAATGAACCCATGTGTCAGTCACATTGGGAAACTAGTAAAATAATAAACCCATGTGTCTGTCACATTGGTAAACTAGTAAAATAATAAACCCATGTGTCTGTCACATTGGTAGAGTTTTTTGTATTCACATTTTGTTTTCACATTTCAGTCCATATCATACACTAGACTCTGGAATTGGCAGTGACTTTACCGTCGATGAAGATGAGGACGGAGATATTTTTTAAGAATCAATAAGAGAAGATATATTTGGAAGAAGAAAAAAACACAAGAATATTGGTTGTGTTGTTTTCCCGAACAAATTATTTATAGATAAGTTTTGAAATAAAAGAGGCAGCTGAGAAAATGAGGAAATAAAAATCTAGCTATCATTCGATTTTTATCATTTTGGTTTCAACAAAGACTCTGTGGAATCGACCACAAAAAAAAAATACTCCTCGATTTTTGTTTTGTAAAAGCTGTGCCGTATCTTAAAGTACATAATTTGATACAAAATTAAGACAAAAATATTCTTCAACTATGGTTCTAAAATTACCTCTTCCGAGATACAGACGTGAAAAGTTAAGACTTTTTTTTCGTTTTTCTGTTCTTCAAAGCTATTTTGACATAGAAAAAAATACATTCCCATAATAAAATAAAATAAAAAAATACTTTTTATACTTACCACTAGCTTACAGGAAGTGTTTAGTAGGGCCGCCGAGTTGGCCTGGTTCAATGTAATCTCCATTTTTCGGATGCACGCCTCAGCTATTCTGCTCATCTCAGGGAGTGTCACATTTTTTCGCATATTTCAGGAGGTTGTTTCTACTCTTCTTCCGTATTATTATTATTTTTTTTTATTTATTAAAAATTGTCAATTATACTTTGAAAAAGGTTCTTACATCCTAGAATCTTTCCTTGCTTAAATACTAACGTTTAAATTTGAAGAATTTTATCTCGGGGGGAGTTGCATATAGTTGATAAAACATTTTCGCCTTAATTTTGTCCGAACAGTGTGTTCCAGGTCTCCGATTACTGAAAGTAAACTTTTGAAAATCCATGCAGTCTTTGGCGGTTGTCGTATTTTTGCGTAATGTGTTCTTTTTCTTTAGAAATCTATTTGGCATAAAACTGTTTAACAGTAGAAAAATGTCATTTTGAAAAAAAGAAATATTTATCTCCTCCAAAAACTTTTTAAACGCGCTTTTCCAGCAGCCTCCTCAATTGACTTTTCAGAGTATTTTTTTTTTTAAAAAAAAACTTGAGTTTTTTTATATGATTCACCAAGCAAATGAGGTTCCACGAGTATCATATAAGCAGTGGTTTTAAATTATTTGGCATACTCAGGAAAGACTCAAAAATTAAATGGAATTTCTTCTTTTGTGATATATTTTGGAACGGCCTTAAAACATGAAAAAAAATCTGGCGTAATCTTTGAATTTTTCCCGTGATCCTTTGACTTAAGTAGAAAAAACCGTATCATACAGCGAAACCGAGCGGAGCAAGGGGAGTGGACGCAATGCACCCTCTATACATTCTCGGTTCTTTATTGACTTCAGACTACTTGGCAAGAGTGTGGAGGACTCTACTCTTTATATAAGACATCATGACGGTTATGAGTGAAAAGAAAGTGGTGAACTAACTTATGATTGATGACTTTCTTAATGTAACTTCCGTTGATTTATCTATAACAGAGATTTTATTTGTTAGTTGGGGTCCGGGTTGAAAATGAGATCGTATTCTAGGTTCCCGGATTCTTGTATGTACCTTGTTAGTTTTATGTTTCCTATTTATTATTTTGGTTTATTAATTTTTAAGTCTAGATATTATTTTATAGAATTAGAGATTTTATTTATTGTTTCAATAGAGATTATAAAATGATGCTTGTATATGCCCCCCCTTTCTAGTGGGGAGGAACCTAGTATTTGGTTAGGTAATATTGTATTGATTTTCTAGGCAACTCATGCATGGCCTTCTCCAAGCTTGATACTCAAATCTAATTTATATTGGTGCGCCCAAACTGGCTTTTGGTGAACAATTTTCCTTGCCTTAGGAGAAGAATAGGGGATGTACTAATTATAATATTTATGATAGTTAGGGCCCTCTTTTCTTATTGTTATCGATCTTGAAATCAAGGAAAGATTGGAAATTTTCTATATAGTTTCATCAGTCTAACACCGTAAACATTTAGGCCGTTTTATCAACGTTAATTCGACACTGAATTATTACTAAAATTTAAAGAAAATCACTGAATAGAAAATGGATGTCGTTCTAAATTAGGCCCAACCTTGACAATAGTAATGCTATAAAATCACGGTTTCCTCTATTATCTCTTTGCTCGTTGCCAAAATCCATAATTTGAACAGACCGTAAGGAACTGTTAAAGTGGCTCTATCTATTGGTCTAAAATAAATGCCTCCTCATGTTAACCCGTGTCACGTAATACGAAAACACATTCACTCATATACCGCTCATTCGATTTGGATAAAAAGTTCGGATATCTTGAGGGGACCTATGGTAAATCATTTTGATTAAATTTTTGTTTCGTTTGCCCATGCGCATACGTATTTTACGTACTATGCACAGAACTGCATTCTCATTCGTTTTGCTGCCATAAGATAAGACGTTGCCACATATTAATGAACGAAGTCAAAACCTGACTTACGTATTATGCACAGAGCTGCATTCTCATTCGTTTTGCTATCATAAGATAAGACGTTGCCACATATTAATGAACGAAGAGTCAAAACCTGACTTCTCGTTTTATAATGGTAGAAGGCGAGTTAAAATCGATACATTAATCTTTCCATTTTAAGGTTTTGTTTAATATAAGGTGTTTCAAAAATTAGGATGTTACTAAAATTCTTGCGCCATTTATTTGTTGTTTGACGTTTGCAGCTGTAATATTTTTAATGTAACATTATTTTTTGCAGCCAACAAAACGTTGGTTTTTTGGACGAAATATCCCACAACGCATTATCTTTTTAAGTTGAACCCGAGAATAGCCTGCCAGATTCTGTGATCTGACAGCATTCGGTGGATTTCTTTTTATGTAGATTTATCGAATCAATATTTTCTCTAATCACAATCGATATGTTAAAGATCGTAAATAGTGGGATTGATCAATGAGATTGAGTACACTTGTTATCACAAACTATCATGACCACATAACTGAATGCTGCGCCGCCAGGATTGGTCATATGCAAGTCATTCTATTTAAAAATATTTATCTTTTCTGGGTTTACGTATTATACGGAGATAGTTTTCAAATATAATGCGTACCTATCAAAACATATTAATTTAATAATACATTAGATGAAAAAAAAGAGTGATAAAATTAAAAAATAAAGGCAATGTATTTCATTGTCTGACAGTAAGGATCAGATCCTATTTGGGACAGATACTGTTCTTAATGACACCAAAAGAAACCCACCCCTGCGCATTTCACACATAAATGGCATATAATAAAATACCATTTTTGTAAATGTAAAATTTACGAGTTTTACAGCAATTTTAAACTCGTCCTTATTTTTGAAACATCCTAGAGATAGTCGTAGTTTTAACAATTATTTTCTGTAAATGGCGCAGTCCTTTTGAATAAGAAATAAATATAGGTTTTAATTAATAGACTTATTTTTTCTTGAAAAGATTACGGTAGCTAAAAAACAATTAAATATTTGTGGTGTCGTGTGAACAGCACACATGACTTTCATATCTATAAAAATATTAAAAAATATTGTAATGTTGAAATTTTCGATGACGAATTTCTGATGTCAAAACACTTTTTGAGTTCCCCAGAGCTCAAATCTCGAATTTCATACTAACAATATTTCAAGTCTCCAATACTCACCATATTCTTTTTTTAGAAAGGATCCGTGGGAACCACTAAAAAGAAGCAAAAACCGCTTAAAGCGGGAAAAACGAAAATTTTAATTGCAACCAAATGTGTCGTTATGCATTCCATGTAAAATTGATATAAATAGGCACCAAATTTGCTCTAGCTCCAGCAAAGCGACAAAAAAACCGTCAGCAGTATAATCGATTTCAATCAAAAGTTTTTCCTGGTTTCAGGGACCAAGATTTGAACTCTCGACATCGAGAGTTTAGCCCATTACAATACTTCCTTTTTATAGGATACGGAAAGTAACGTGCTATAGAAATTTGTGTGCATATCATCGAGGCATAATATTTTGTAAACGGGAAAAATATTTTGAACGTGGGATTTTTCCCTTGTTCGAGGACCCTACGGTTCTCCCCTAAGTCGCCCCCCCCACGGAAATAGCCCGTAGACTAGTTACAGAAAAGATGAGACACCATGTACGGTTATCGACCCGCCCAAGAATGAATCGAGTCAATTCGGAGTCCATCTTAAAACTCGAGGGTTGCAGAGCACTCAGAGAGAAAGTCGCATTCAAATCTGGTACTAAAAAGATCAAATCTCGTTTTACGGAAGAGAGAAAGTTACTGCGGGTGGAGCCAACCACTTTGCAACTTGGCTCTCCGTACTAGAAATAGATAGAAAACAAAACGTGGTGGACTATGTACGGAAAAACAAAATATGGAAAATTTACGCTTAAAGAACAGAAATCAATGCCATGTTGCCTAAAGATGATGGCAGCACTGTCTGTGTAATATCGATAGATTATGCCAAAACAGCCAAAATCAAATATTCATTTTTTTTTTCTTATCAATTCAACAGTTTTAACACCAGAGACTAGAACAACATATCTTATCAAAAGTGAGTTATCAGGACCACTTTCTAGCAATTGATTGTTTTGAAGTTGAAGTTATATTATCTTATGTGGAGTCATGTGGTCTGATACTTTGCTGATAGTATTTATTTCTGTGTGTACAGCTCTCCTGAGTGAAGGTAGGTTTCAATGTAATTTAGGTATCCTGGGTTCAACACTAGTTCAATGGACTAATATTATAACTCAGAACAGCCAGTGTCAATGACGCGTTAAATACACAAGTTATTGTAAGATCACTAATGTTAAGCAACATCCAACGAGGTTTTTCTTAGAGGGTGGCCGATAGGTTCGAACGTTCGTGATTGTGACTATTCCCGGTCCAGCCAAGACTGGGTGATGTATTTTCCTTCGTTTGGAGGGTAAAACCACCGTGTCTAATGATCTTAATTGTTAAAGAGAAATAAGTCAAAAAAGAATAGTTGGGGCACCGCAGATGCCATAAAATGGGGGTAGGGCTCTGAGTGGGTCCTTGGTGTATTTCTAACTCTGATGAACCCACACAAAAGTCCTCAAGGGGCTTTTTAGGCCACGTATCTGTATATATGTACGTTTGAGATCCCTCAGGATCATAAGCGGTGTCCCTGATGAACTTAGATTAAAGTTCTAGAGGAACATCTTTTTTTTAAAAAAAAAGTTATGCCCCGGAACCGCTTTCGCATTACTCAGGAATATCTGCGGTGCCCCTGATGAACCCAAATTAAAGTCTTTTGGGTCTTTCATACTATATTTAAAATCTGCATTGTAATAGTGTTATGCTTGGTTATAACGGGGGTCATTTTCTTTTGATGAGTTGATGAAACGAATTTGCTCTGATATAAGATTAAAAGATACCAGAAATATAGAAAATGTGGCCATTTGTTTGTTAGTGAATAACAAAATGTATTCTAAACTCAGATCAGTATGGGGCACATCCTTTTACATTTCTCTTCCCATTGGCAGAACTGAATGGAAGAAAATAAACGGAATTAGCAGCTTTCTTACTGACATCAGTTACCTTTTGTGATATGAACTCTTTCATTTGTATGCGCCACCGGTAAAAATAAACTAATTTGATCTAGTGTGAACGAGTTGTTTGGTTACGTTTACACGGCCTGTCTCGTTGATATACCGAGTTTGTTGTGTAGCCTAAACTGAGATTTTTTTTCGGAACCGTGCTTGGAAGTTCGTAAGGAGACTTGGGTAGCGATCAGTTGCGGCAGAGCAAAAATAATAATACTGTGATAATCGAGAGAGAGAGAGAGTGGATGACGTCATCACTGGCTTTCTTAACTTAAATTATATTAGTATTGAATTGAATTTTTCAGGTTTAACATGGTTGTTAGTATACAGAAAAGATAAATATCAAAAATTGAAAACTGAAATTGAGAGGCAAAGTAAAAAGTGTAAGTTTCAATTTCTTTTGATAAAAAAAAGTGAAAGGGTGGTCGTCCTTTGGAAGCTCACGTTACTGCTCCAAGTGAATTTAGGTAAATGGAACCTCATTCTCTCTAAGCGTATAACTAGTCGCTTTTTCTCACTATCCGTTTAACAGAATCATTCGGTGACATAATAGGGTTCGATGGGTGCCAGTTGTATGAGACCATACTCTAAATAATTTGCTTAGATATCTATTAACATACATAGGTTTTTTTGTTTAAGGAAAGATTTTAAATATTTTAATTTTCGTCTATTGATTTTTTCATTTTAGAGATATGAATTGAATTCAATTCATATCCCTAAAATGAAATATCAATAGACGAAAATTAAAATATTTTAAATCTTTCTTTAACAAAAAAACCTAAAGTCACCAAAGACATTCCTTTATTAAAATTATTATTATTAACATACATATGAATTCAATCCTAGAATTGCACTATAGTTCTCCTTTCTGTTCTATTTTTGCTTTTCTCTTCATTCCTGCGTATTAATTTGATAGGAAATATTTTATAATTTAATTAATATAAATTGATTGAGGTCTTCCTCTTCCTTGATTTCTCTGTCTTCAATGATTGAGATGATAAATTCATGTGTCAGTAGAGGTGGCCTCAGCCAACTGAGCTGCTGAGACTATTAATGATTCATGTTTCCGAGCCATATACAAAAAATATATATGTATATATATTTTTTCGTCTTGCTTGTGTGGTTTAGTTGAACATCACTCACGATCAACCTAAAAATATCACCTGTCATTTTTTCTTTCTTTTTATTTTAGTGGAAAAGAAGAGAGAAGCGATTGAAACTACTCTGTTAGATAAAAATGTAAAGAAAAAAATTGAACGAGAGGAAGAGAGATTGAAAAATAACAACAAAGATTTGAATATGGTCAAAATGAAATCCATGTTTGCTATAGGATTTGCATTTACTGCTCTTCTTAGCATGTTTAATAGTATGTAAGTATCTGTATATAACAATTAATCAATAATGACTCTGTGATGCAACCGTGTATAAGTTCCATTGCTGTTTTTGTAGTTTTCTCTATTTATTCTGACATAATAAAATGTAGATACACAGATTTCACAAACTTATTTCATCATAAACCATGCTAAAAGAGAAATAGGTATGCATCTTTTGAAGAATATCTCATTTGTTACAGATTTGATGGCAAAGTTGTAGCAAAACTACCGTTCACTCCAATATCTTGGGTTCAAGGTTTATCTCATAGGAATCTCTCTGGTGAAGATTACACTGACTGTTCATTTATCTTCCTGTATGTTCTTTGTACGATGTCGATACGACAGGTAACTATTATTAGAAGTGTAAAAAAATATCTGGTGTGAAATACACATCCCCCCCCCCAAAAAAAAATCTGATATGTTCATTAGATTTTTTATGAAGAAAGAAGTAAGTATTGTAATGTGTTGAAACTTTCAATGTCAATCTCAAAACATGTGTTGATGCCAAATATTGCGTTTCAGCCATTGGTCCGCGGGCACGTGTGTAATTTTTGAACAAATAAGTACCTATACTTATTATTGACATACCTACAACATTTGTCTCTAGTTCTCACTATTCTCTTTTTAGGCAGGGCTCTTGAAAATCGCTAAAAACCGCCAAAAGTAAGTCGTGATTAGGCATAAAAATGACATTTTCCAAGGTTGTAGTACTTACCATTCTTGAGCTATCTTGGCACTGGGAACCTCAAAACGTTTCAATGGCGGCAGTAATTTGAATTTAAAATCTTTAATTCATTGAGTAATTCTGGCAATGAGGAAAAAATGCACACCAAACGATTTATTTGAATAAACCCTTTTAAATAACCTATACTCAAAATTGTATCCCTACATCCTAGAAATAAATATAAAGTTTATCTCCGTACCTCGGTCATACTTTGGAAGTGACTACGACCTTACGTTACGTTGCGAGTAATCTAGATAAATCTTGGTTAATTGAACCTTAATGCTCAACGACTTCGAATTTCCCATTTTATAACCAGAAAGATATACGTTAAGTAGCCTTCCCATTCACCACCAGGTTGCTGAACTGACTAAGGATACCACAATAATGTTTTCTAAATGATGCTGACTTTGGTGGCTCGAGATGAAGATAGTGTGCCTCTAGCAAGTATCATGAGTCCCAAGATCTCAATGTCGACCAAACCATACTTCTATTTAAGATTAAAAGATTTGTATTGTCATAAAAATTTTGTTCGGTAATGCGCTGGTTCAATTTCACATTAAAGTTTTCGATAAAAAGCGACACACAAACTTTCACCCGAAGATTTAAAAAACAGTTTACTTTCAAAACACTGAGCACAAAAAAGATGTCTCACCTGGACGCTTTTAAATTTGATACTGATGACTGACTCGAACTGGTTGGAGGTTGTCAGTCAAAGGTGCATAGATTCATGATGTCACCGAAGATAGAAGTGACGTCACCATTTGTAATGTAGACTAATCTAGTCATAAGCACGGTCCACACCTATGTTGCAAATGTTGTCCAACATTGTTGTACAACATTACAACACAAGTATGAACGTGTTGAGAAAATGTTGTCCAACATGTTGCATGTTTCCAAAAGTATGGAACATTTCAGAAACACATTGAAAGTGTGGACCGTGTACCTACCGTGTTGGACAACATCGCAAGGTCCACACTTATGTTGCAAATGTTGTGCAACATTACAACACAAGTGTGGACGTGTTGAGAAAATGTTACCCAACATGTTGCATGTTTCCAAAAATATGGAACATTTCAGAAACACATTGAAAGTGTGGACCGTGTACCTACCGTGTTGCACAACATCGCAAGATCCACACTTATGTTGCAAATGTTGTACAACATTTGCAACATGGGTATGGACCGTGCTTAAAAAAGTGGAATTATGTGCACCCTCTCAATTACATCTTCCTATCTATCGTCGCGTCGTTTGCGAGATTCCCGGACTTTTCAAAGACTCTGTATATTCCCTCTCCCCTACCTTGTTTGATACATTTTTATTGGTTTCTTTACAGAATATCCAAAAACTCCTCGGTTTCGCGCCGTCACGAATTGCATCAAAACAAGGAGGTGGTTTATTTGGACCGCAACAGTCTGTTAAACTCAATATTAATTCTTAATTTTTTTATTTTTAGTGGTTGTTGTGTATCTTGTAACGGTATCATTTTTAAAATCAACGGTTCTTCGCATTTCCAAATTCAGGTTAGAAATAAGTGATAGTTAGGTTGATGTTTTTAGAGATATGACCATAAAGGCCACGACAAAAAGGAAAATAAGGTCCAAAAAATTGTGGTGTACACTTTTTTTTTTTTAGTCTATCCACCATAATTATGAACACCTTGTCTGAATTTGATGTAATTTGGTATGAACATAAATTAAGTTCATAGAATTAGCTAATAAGTTTTTGGACCATATTGGACCACCGGGTTAAAGGTAACCCTTTAACGGTATAATTTTCGAACCAGTTCGAAAGCATTAAATAAAAGAAATAATATTCATTAGGAATATATGATATTAGTTATGTTTTGTTTTAATGTCATTGGTGACATGTCAAGGTTTTTTTATGGAACTTTTTTAAATATTTTTGTGTTTTGAATTTTTGAACCTATTTTTAAAAGGTCTAAAAATGAAAACTAAAGTATTTTTCTTCTATATTTTAGAAAAACCTTTATTATTATTCAATAGAGGTATGAATTTTTTTTTAAAAAAACATTCCTGTGAAATAGATAAAATACAATTGCGTTCAATATTGATAATTACTTTTTTATTTGACAGATGAATTGTACTTTTCTCCCTTTTGTTGCTGGGAATTTGAACAACCAAGATTTTAATCAAGGTATAACCCCTCAGGTTGTTTCGCTGAAATCAATAACTCACAAATACATCCTGAGATGTCCCTCCAATATGGGACACATTTGGGGTTACCTTGACAGTAATCTATGTGCTCAATGAATGTAGAAATTATACCAGTTTGAAACAAATATCATGTTGCCTTAGAACTTGTCAACGCTACTTCTATCTTCAATCAATTAATCAAATCAATCAAATAAAAAAGGCTTCGCCTGGTCGTTGCAGATTGCTGTACTTGGGAAATCATTTATAATTATATTTATACAATTCATTATAAATATAATATAATTAATTATAAATATAAATAAGACTGAGTGTAGCGCGAAACAACCCGCGGCGTTATTGACTTGTTACCCTGAACTGGGCTATAGAGTTTTGATTTCATAATACCTAACTTCCATCTGAAACACAACTCAATGTGTTTTCTTGTAAAATACTCAAATATCTCCCAACCTATTGGAAATAGAGTCTTTTTTTTTACTAAACAATATTAACTTCCCTCAAGGTTGACCTTTGTATAATACGATCAAACCTAAATCTGGACAAATCAATAGTCTTGAAGTCACCGTCCAACATTAATTCGGTCATTGCCCTACCGACTGCAGGGGCTTGTTGTATACCTGAAAAAATACATCGATCGGTTTATTATTTTCAACAATGAACCTTTTGATATTTTACGTTTCAAGGAAAGTGAATAATAATAATAAAAAAAAAAATGTTCGTTTGCTGTACGCTGTTGTCACTTTTGCCACTTAGGACAGCAGCGAAAATTTTCTAATCGAATTTTCTCGTTTCGGGAATGGCTACAAAAAGTAATGGTCTGAAGTAATGCGGAAGCGATTCCGGGGCATAAATTTTTCAAAAATAAAAACATGTGTAGCATTACAAATATTTGTGCATAAACCCTTGATATTTCATTAAAATCAAGACATTTAGGCCCAAATTTTTCAAAATGGGCGCGCCGATAATATGTTAAATATCTCCTACTAAGAGCACGTCAAGGTATACATTATCTCGAAAACTGTAAGTCGAATTGAAAAAAAAATTAGCCTTTTTTAATACAAAATTCAATACTACAGTTAAAAATATAGGGTTCTATTTAAAAATACCTTAAAATAACCTAAGGCGATTTTGGAGTAGCATTTCAAGGTCACCATTAAATTTCTCCCCAAAAAATAAGGGGCGTTTGTATCGAACGTTTTCTTCCTATAGAAGTCCTGTATCAAGGTTTTTTTAAATTCCTTTTTTGGATTCTATAATCTACGTACCTTGTAAATAATCACTTTTTTGGAGGGTATTTTTTCAGCCAGTAAAAAAATAAATCCACGTGTCACATGGACAGATGTTTTTACCGTTATAATACTTTCTTTTTCTACCAATAAGCATCTTAGATGTTAGTCCATAAAATGTCCATGCAAAATATAATGTCGATCTATATATGTGAAATTTTGTTGTTGTTTTTGAAACGGCGTTTCTCTTAAACTCCACGATAAGGCTCATTTTTGAATTCAGGGAAATATGGTCGAAATAGTTTGATATAAGGTTAAAATCTTTAAATAACATGTTAATTATAAGTGTTAAAAAATATTTATTTTTAAATTAAATTAAAACACTTTGTTGGTTAATTTAGTTTAAAAATAAATTATATAAGGTAACCGAAAAGATGTTGATGGCCCTGGAACTGTGATGGTAGGCGTTACAGGTCGTCCTCGGGGGTAGAAATGGCATCGTGAGGACGCAAATTTTTTTTCTTTTTAAAAAAACACTACCGTTATTTATGACGAGAATTCACTTACTTTTTCACTTTCGACTCGAGTTGCGTCTACTTCGTAGACATTTTCAAGGAAACTGATTGTTTGGTGTTGTTGTTATTGTTGGGTGTCCTTTGGTAACTCAGGACCCACGTGATCAATCAGCTGATTTCTCTCATACACAAAGTTTGGAACAGTGTCGACGATCGCGTTGATGCATTTACCTTTACTCATTGACGAATGGATGTAGATTTGTTTATAGAGTAGGATTTCCATTTGACGATTACCTCGGTGGAGCAGTGATACCTAAGTATTTCTCATATCATGATGGGTGTTAATAATATGTTCGGCGTAGTTTGATGTGTCAGGTTTGTTGTTGCGTACTGCCGCAAAATGTTCTTCTGTACGCGTTTTTATATTTCTCATCGTCATACCTACATATTCACACCAGCACTCACATTTAATTAGGTATACTCCACTACTTTCATCCTGGGGTATTTTATCGTTTCTGGAGAACAGAGACGTCAAAGGTTGATAGTAGAAAGCTGGTCTGTATTTATACTTTTTGAGTAGGTCTTGTAAGGAATACTCTAGACTTTGGATGTAGGGTAGTCTTAGGTATTTTACGATTTCTTTTTCTTTAGTGGAGTATATTAATTTATTCACTTTATTTCTAAGAGTGGAATTGAAAACTTTCTTTAGTTCGTAATGTGAATAACCATTCACATTACGTGAATGAAAAGCTCCACCGAGATAATCGTCAAATGGAAATCCTACTCTAGGAACAAATCTACATTCATTCATCAATGAATAATGGTAAATGCATCAATCGTCAACACTGTTCCAAACTTTGTGTATGAGAGAAACCAGCTGATTGATCACGTGGGTCCTGAGTTACCAACGGACAACCAACAATAAAAACAACACCAAACAATTAGTTTCCTTGAAAATGTCTACGAAGTAGACGAAACTCGAGTCGGAAGTGAAAAAGTAAGTGAATCCTCGTCATAAATAACGGTAGTGTTTTTTAAAGTTACCAATAGGATGTCTAATATAAATTTATTAAATAATAATTTTTCATTTCCTATACTTCAAATATTTTATGTACTAATTTTACTCCCTAACGCTGCCACCTATGGTTACTTATATTTTGACTTATCTATCTTGATGAGGCTGCGTACTCCTCACAACACACCTGAATATCAAATCTAAATATTCGAAATATTGAAAATTCCAAAAAAAGCGCGGTTTTCTCGATACAATTCTAGTGTAAAGACTGCAGTAGGCCCTTCAGACTGTTCAAAATGTATAGGGGTACATACCATGTCCACTGAAACCGGTTGCAAACATAATGTTGTAATATCCTGGATGTGGTCCTAGGATAGCATTTTCATCAAAATAATTATAGTCATAATAGCCAGCCCAGGCATTGCTAACCTGTGAAGCAACATTACAAGGTTTGATAAATGAAAAACAATCAACTTTATTATTATACCTCATTTATTCTGCGAGAATGAGACTGAAGAGTCCCTTTACCCCCACAGTCCAAACAGAAGTCTTACATATTTTACAATAACAATAATGATACAAAAAGTTTTACATGTTTACAAACACAGTACAATAAACCCCCTATTGATTAGAAGATAAAAAACACATTCATTCTCGCAAACACACTTCCATGATCCGTGCAAAGCCACCGGACTTCAAGGGAGAGAGATTAGGACTTAAGGTAGAGAATGCTCTAGGGTAGGTCCTGCGCCAGTATTTCCCAATTTTGGTTTATTATTTTCAATAATGAACCTTTTGGAATCGTCACGAAAAAGAAAATACCCCACCTCAAAATTTGATATTTTAGGTTTCAATATTTGGATAAAAAATCAAATAAAAAATGCATTCGTTCGCCGTGAACTGCACTTTTGCCATTTCTATTTTTTCTCTATCTACTACCTTTTGGTCTGTGATATTGGAACAGACAACGCCTACCTCATAAAAGGTAAAAACACACACATTTCTCATTTATATTATACTAGCTGTTTCGCCCGTGCTTCGCTACGATTCTTATATTGCTTGATATTTTTGTTTCTCAAGGACAATGTAAATTGAGGTGGGGTGGGATTAGTTTGTGTTAACCCTGTAAGTTGCAACCTTTAAAAACTAAGATTTAAACGTTTCGCCAGGCGCCTTAGAGGCACGGCCATTCTGACCTTTCAGTATTTTCAAAATGTTATTTTACCCATTCCCGGTTTCGAACTCGTAACTCTGGAATGGCTGACTCTACCTTTGCAAAAAAAATTCCTAAAATAAGGATTAAAGAGACACCTAAAACTTTCTCGCTTTGAGTTGAAATGTTGTCGNATGGTTTTTTCTTCGGATTTTTGAAGTACCACCACCCTGGGGGTGGGGGTTGTATAAAGAAAAACAAAAATTAATTAACATATGGGACCATAATTCTACAAAGAAGCTAAACTTAAAAAATTATCATGCAAAGGTACCTGATAAGATGGAAAACAGATAGCAGAGTGAGTAGAAAGGTGGGGGTTTATACCCACTTCCTCCTGTTCTGATGAGATTGCGTACTACGCACTCTTAACATAAACAATTGCTTCAATATAGGCTGAATATTACTCATTTTTACCCGAATGTCATGGGACACATCTAATTTAGTCCTATACATGTTTTTCAAGTACAACATTTTAGAAAATCTAGATTCGCACATATATGTGGTAACAAAGGGTAAATAGGGATTTTATTGCTTTCTTGCATATTTGATCTTGTTATTGTCATTCAAAAATCAACTAAAATACTACTACTGTTGAACATATCTTTCACGGTGCTGTCACTTGTCAGATCAATAAACGATTCTTTATCTTCGTCAGCAACGCCTGCATCTGAGTATTCTGCAAACGGATTTCTAATCCACTCTAAGTCACTCGTATTATTAGGCGATTTTTTTTTTTTTACATAATGCCTACATTTATTTTATGATTTTTTGTGTACAACTGAAAATGGCTTCGCGTACCACTTGAAATGGGCCCCAGTACCACCGGTGGTACGCGTACCACCGTTTGAGAACACATGATCTAGTGGGTATCACACTGGTATTGTACGCGGGTGACCCAGGTTCAATAATCGGCGAGGATAAAAAAAAACAATTCACCATGTGTCTGAGATGGTGAGATTCTCGTGGAATCGATTGAGTAGCTATTTAGTGCGAATACAAGTACAAGGAGAAAATAAAAAAAAAGCTTATGAGACTGTCGTGATACCCAATAAAGTTGTGACATCTTATATTAACACATAGAAAAGCATTACTATTATTTATTTATACATAGTGAGGGAAGTAACAAATTCTTTTGGTTTATTATTTTCAATAATGAACCTTTGGAATCGGCACGAAAAAAANCCCCACCTCAATATTTGATACTTTACATTTCGAGGTACGTAGAATCCAAAANTTAGGGGTTGTTGTTTCGAGTCTACAGAGATGATTATTTTATTATTCAATAGTTTTATTATTATGACATTAATTTTTTTTTTTCATTTTTCTATGAAGTAAAATTTAATAAAAACATGTTATTCCTCAAGAAGTACCGCAAAGTCATGCATTTTGAAAATAACACAAAAAAGCCGCCATTTTGGGTGCAATAGAATATATCGTTAACGGTTTTTTCCGTTTTTAGCGGTCTTCACTTATATCCTGTTTAAAAAGAGAATGGTAAGAGCTAGAGAATTGAAATTTGGTATGTATGTCATATTTGGGGTCTCAGTAAGCTCCGAAACTTTTGGGTGCAATCAAATATACCGCTCTGTAGCAATAGTCTCCTATTGCGCTTTGCTTTTACTAGATGGAAACTAGACAGTGTTTCAGGTAGTGGCACCTGTTGTTGACTTATCTGCTGGCGGATTTTACCGCTTTTTACCGGTTTTCATTAATCCTGTCTAAAAAGAGAATGGTAAGAGCCNAGTAAAATAATAAATCCATGTTTTACATTGGCAGTGTTTTTTATATTATTTCTCTCTTAAAATAGCAACTAATTCCCTGTAATTCACTGTATTAAGCAATCCTTCCTACTTACCATCACCACGTACTTATTAACACTGGAAGTTTTAGCTGAAGCAATATTGTAGAGAATATTTTGTTGCGTATTATTATCAGCTTCATTAGTTTGTTCAAATGATAGTCCATTTATTCATGCTGCTACTTATTCAATAACTCTGAATAATGCAAATTTTACACAATTTTAAAATGTTGTACTGTTTTATTCACTTTTCACCCTTTAATTTTCTTAAAAAAAATTGAAATTCCCGCTCAGAAAAATGTTACCGCACAACACTGTTGCCAAAGGGAAGGTACGCGACACAAGGCCCGAATGGAGCAATAGTTTTTTCCGAATGGTACAAGAGTTTTTAGGGAGCGACTTCATTAGAAGAACAAGTTTCAACGAGGCATGGCAATCACAACGTTTCCTTACCTCTCTGATTTGGGAGACGTGTTAACGCTTATTTTGATAAAATAAACAAACTTGTTCTCATGAAGTCGCTCCCTAAACACTCTTGCACTTTTCAGAAAAAACTATTGCTCCATTCGGGCCTTGTGCCGAATCCGAAGTCCAAGTCAAGTAGAGTAGAATCGGGACCCCGAACTCGGAATAATAGCTCTCGAAATAGTATTATAATCAGGGGCGGATCCACGGGGGAGCTGGGGGAGAGTTCCCCCCAAAAGTTTTTGCCATAGGTGAAAAAAATTGCTGAAAGTACTAAATACTACCTACAACATAAATATATCAAATATCACGGCCGAGTTTAGTTGAAAATCTCTATCGCTTGTAGAATTCACCTTGCTGTTGGAATATTATGACCAATAAATGCATTTTATTTCCTTAGTTTCCCCCTAAAATTTTACTCTGGATCCGCTCCTGATTATACAATATATTTTTTTCTACACCATGTGACAGAGTTTTACCGTATCAATTTTTTCCTTTGATTTCGGTGGGGTTTCCTCCTCCCCCATACGGCAANCAACACACAGTCTTGGTGGGGCAACTCAATTCGTTTAAACGCTAGGAGATAGGGACCACTCTGTTCTCTGTGTTCCCAGTGGTATTTTTGGGGGGATAATTAGTATGTTATATTTCAACGTAAGGTAAATATCTAGTTAAGTATCACTTACCAACCCTCCTTCTCCAATCCTAAACAACCTAATGCAATGTCTTCTGTGTTCAACCAAGGAAATTTTTCTTTTATTTTATTTGGTGTAAGAAGTACATTTTTGGCTCCCAACTCCCTGAAAATAAAATAAAAATAAATGAACACATTTTTCCCACAAAACAATACACTATGAGTGGGTAAATATGTATTTTAGGGTAACTTTTCAAAAATGGTCGAAAAAAAGAGAGGCATGGCCGTAAAAACGTTTCCTAACCTCTCTAATTGTTAAAAGGTAACAGACCTTGGCTTAAAAAGTTGAGAGGTTAGGAAAAGTTTTTACGGCCATGCCTCTCTTTTTTTCGATCATTTTTAAAAAGTTACCCTAAAATACATATTTGCCTATGAGTGTAAGATACATTTAAAACACTTGTTAGATCTGTCAGCAGAAACAACATATTTATTAGTGGTACTGTTAATACATGATGTTTCTAATTTGCGAACCACTCATATATCTCGGGAACGAATTAGAATTTAAAGATGCAACAAAAATCATAGGTAGGAAATTTTGACCCCGACTTCTGTTTCTCAAATACTTAGAAAACACGTGAAAATATTCATTCAAATGAATATTGATGCTTTTGTTCTTCCTTTTACAATTTTGCGAAATTCGAAAAATTGGTGTAATATTTTATCGACGATATAACTTGGAAAAACTGCCGTTACAAGTACTAACACAAAACTCTTTCATACCTTTGTAATTTGTGATTATTTTCCAAAATAGCAGCTCCTCTATCTGAGGCACAAAACAAATACCCATTTGGTGTAAAGTTGACGCTGGGCTCATCCTCACCAATCACATGACAATTATGTTTGATGTTCCGAATAAACTCTGCACCAAACAAGGACATTTCGATATTCTCTCGAAGAGAAAATTGTTGACGAAGTCCACCCGCTGATAGACATGTTGATGCTTTGGCATACTGAAAAACAAAGAAAGGAAAAATAAATCCAAAGTTCAGACTAAGGTGTCCAATCTAGAAATAGGGGATTATTTCTTGTTGAAAAATGGACCGTCCTTGCGGAAACTGGAAGATAATCAAGTAAAGGGAATGGTCATGCGATGGGGAGGCGGAGTAGAGGAAACTATTATTCGGTGAGGGGTTCGTTAGAATGACTTCCCTTGAATCAGTGTGCGAAGTTTGGTCGCTGTGAGTACATCGGTTAGCCCGTGATTTTTTTCCATTTAGTCGAAAATGTGAGATGGCGACTGCCCGGAGCAACGCGCGGCTATAAAATAATGACCGAGGATTTTAATTCTGCAGGTAAAACTGTAAAACAACAATTCTACTTGGAGGTTCTGAAAAGCTTGCGAGAGAACATGTAACTAAAAAAGGCGTGACACCGAATGGCAACCCCCCATTCACCGAACCAAGCCCCTGCGACTTGTTTTTGTTCCCAGACTCAAAAGGGACAAGAAGAGAAAAAATTTTGCGACTGTGGAGACTGGAGGTGAAAGAAAAATCACTGGAAGGCTTTAAGGACATCCTCAATTATTGAATTAAAAACTGTTTTGAAAAATGGAAGAAAATATTAGTCAAGTGCATCTCAGTCAATGGGGAATACTTTGAAGGTAATTAAAATTTGGTGTAAAAATATTTATGAATAAACAAATTATAACGATTTTTCATTTCTTATTTTTATTTACTTAGAAATGGAATGTAGAAAAGTTACTTTCTTATTGCAACGCTCACGTGATAATACCAAATGTATCAGCCCAGTAGCTTTTGTTGAACCTTGATAAGCATGTCTGATAATGTGTCACGAAGCAGTTCTTTATAAGAGAGATAACAACCCGCATGTGCATTATATGCATATACTAAGGTGATAAAGAAAGTCAATGAATTAAAAGGCTAGTCTACGCTGAACAATTTACAGATAAATCCGAAAAGTTCATAAACGAATAAATTAACTGGCGAAATGCAAAATATTGAAAGCTGAAATATAGAAAATTCAAATGAACCTTTTTAGGTGTACACCGGGGGTACACAATTTAATAATCATGAAATAATTATAATTTTAATGACCGAACGAAGTGAAGACTATTTATAACAAGACAATTATTCTTTTGAATGTCTGCCTTTTCGTACTACCATAACTCTAGAATGCCTTATCTAATTTTGATAAACTTTGCTCTGGACATTTATTATATTCATAGAATTAGCGGATTAGGTTTTTGGCCGTATTGCACAAACTAGGATCACATGGTAGCCATTTTAAGCGAGTAAGGTCTACTGCAGTTCACAGTACTACTAGTTCAAATTAGTAGTTCCNAAAAAAAAAAAAAAAAAAAAAAAAAAAAAAAAAAAAAATATTTCATTATGACTACTAAATTGTAACGCTTCTTCGTACCTAAGTTTTCGAATAGCCGTCGACACATCAAATGTTTTCCAAATTTACATAGTGGATAATCATCCTAAATTCTATGGTTGGTATTACAAGAATTGAGACAGCAATCAACGCATGCAGGTAATGATTTTTCGCTGCCGAAAAACGTTTACACATGATAATAGCAACGTTGCCTCTTCTCCTGTCCATATTTGTCAAGAAAGGGCATGTTTCTTGCGTGTCAACTCTCGTAATTCAAACTAAGGGTTGTTCAAGAATTAGCGACGAATTTGGCACTAGTAGTCCCATGATGGTAGGTAGCCCCGTTTTCATTATTTTCTTATCTTATAATCATCCCATTTTTTTAATCTATTTATTGACACAGGATACTGCAACGTGCCACACAGCTTGTGAGACACTCGAACTTTTGAATGAAAAAAATCCCGAACAAATCATCTCAGAATATGCGGCACGATCATGTGTGGGGTTTCTCGAAGTAGAATACCATAAACCCGCCGCAAGTTTGTCAGCAAGTCGTTACAAACTTCAAAGACCACATGATTAAGTGTAGGACTGCTTAAGGTTGAGATAAGTCAGATATTATCTTTCATACTTAAATCGGAGACTATTATGATTGTCTTCGATTTAAAAATGAAGAGATTTAAAAAAAAAAAAAAAAAAAAAAAAAAAAAAAAAAAAAAAAAAAANAAAAAAAAAAAAAAAAAAAAAAAAAAAAAAAAAAAAAAAAAAAAAAAAAAAATCATGAATTTTTTCATCAAAAAAGTCACTTAGAACCACAGAAAAATCTTCTTTTACTCAAAAAATTACCTCTTGCACGTCAAAATTTACCGTAAAATCTCGATCTACGACAGCGACTCTACATCCATCAAGAGTTTTCTGCTTAATAAAATAAGCTATCGACGAACCTATTGCCCCTCCACCAATAATGAGAATATCCACATGTGATGGATAGATGCTATCCTCCTGATAAACTTTGAAAGGATCTTGGATTTTATTCCAAGTTTTTTTCGCTTCAACTTTTAATATTTTGGCGGCTCTTTTTAAATGAAAATTTGGATCTAAACTTGGATCATGATATTCTGGGGGCGGCGTTTGATTATCTTGATTGAAATGTATTTTCTTTTTTATTTGATCATATATTTCATCGTATTTCTTTTCTATTTTCTCAATTTGTTTTTTAGCGTCCTCTTCGTTTTTATCATCCGCGTAATGCCTCCGAGATGTATGACTATCGATTATTATTGAACAACACGGTTTTATTTTAGTTTTACCAAATAATAAATTTTGCGACAGTTTCAATAATAAATGATTTTTCATTCTTTCGAAAAAATCTGTTGAATAAAATTAGATCTAGATCTAGTAATAAAAGATGAAAAGAACAAAATAAATAGTTGAACTCATCTTATTCACCGGGCACCTTAAGAGGCATTATACTACTCTTCTGTAAAGAGCCCAACAGAAGAAATAATTAAAAAGGCAACAATGCTGGAAATTCAACAAAACATCCAAAAATTATCAATAACAATTCTAGGATGTTTCCGTATTTGACCGAACGAAGTGATGCTTCTTTATTGAACGTCTGTCTGTCCGTCTGTTCGTTTCATGATAACTCCCGAACACCTTGTCCGATTTTGATAAAACTTGGTCCAGACATTCATTACTTTCATGCAATTAGCTGACTATTTTTAGGTCACCCGTGGCCAAATGGTGTCCATATATACTGAGTGAGGTATACAGTTCACATAACGAACAGTCAACAACAGATAAAGTGTGTGCTATTAGACCACCGGCGGCCCCATGACCGCCCATTATCTGGGCGAGGTCTAAGGAACTAATAGATTTTACATCACAGATCGTGGAAGAACTTAATATTTCTTTTTGACTGTCTTTCTGTGACCGATTAAGTACGTTATACGGTGAAGTCCGAAATCTTCGGTCGCGAGAAGATAATATGGTTTTTATTGAAAGCAAATGGGCTAAAAAATAGTAACTTCCGAAAAAATACTATTGAGGGTTAAACTAATTCTTACTAGTTTACTTCGGGAAAAAATACTATTGGGAGTTGAACCAATTCTCATTGCTTTAGGTACACCTTGGACTTAAAAAAAGTTGGGCCCCAAAACATTAAGCCACTATTTTTTTTTTTTGCAAAATACTAAAAAGAGAAATTACAAAAACAATTAATTTTCATTAAACTTGAAATTGGCAATAACTTTTGAATTCTTAAAACTTATATACATTTTTGATCTACTTTTGTTAGAGATTAAAAAAATAAATGAGTATTTAAAAAATATAGGTATATTAATCTTAAGTTATCAATAATTTAAAAAAAAATAGTAGGATGAACAATCACTCTTTGAATGGGTGTAAGTCAAGAACCCTTGACCGTTGCGAACAAAGAAACACTAAATCTTATCTAGAGTAATATTTTATTGAGAGCTTTTGAAAAAATTAATGAACCTTCGAATAAAAATAAATAGACGAAAGCTTCAGAACAATATTTGAACGCTTACTCAATAGTTCTCATTACATTTTACTCTAATTTACTGAGGTTAATGAGGTTTTAAACCTATTTAAAAACTGTCGCTCTAATGAGGTTCAAAAACTATTATTTTATTAATAAACTGTTGCTGTTGATAGCGTTCTCAACGACTCTCACTGAGTCTCCAGGCCAAGAAAGGCGGCCTCCCCAACAGGATCTGTCCATAATGCTGACAGCTCTAGATTAGTTGGGTTTGATGGATAGTTGCTGGCTGCTCATGATTTACATCATGAGCAGACAGCATACATAGACGACAACGATCAGATACTTCAGGGTTTAGCAAGGATTTATATACCAACTCTTTGAGGAAGTATATGGAGCAGCACGACTGGGTCCAACGGAGGAAAAACACAGTGAGTTGTCGTCGGAACGGTGTTGATGGACTTTGGCTGTGCCCGAGGGCACGGGTAGCCCCGGTACGAAGAACCAACCATCTTGGGGGCCATTTATAAACTGTCGTTATAATGAGGTTCAAACACTATTATTTTATTTATAAACTGTCGCTATAAACGCCAAAACAGTTTCTTGTGTTCCAAGATTTTTTTAAAAAGGGGGTATTAGGCCCACCCAAAGGGTTATCAAAACTTTTTCGGTAACCTTGTATCAACCTGTTTCTATCATTTTTCCAAATTTGATCTAGAAATGCGGGAACAGTTGATTTTACCAAGAACATCGCTACAACAACATTGCGAATTGTGAACCAAAAAAAGAAATGCACATTTACATTACTAAGCACACCCAAAGTTTGAGGCGGTAGATTCGTAACCAGGAGGCTGTTGGTTCGAATCCAACTCCATACCCCTATTCGACACAGGATTGAAATAGAATCTTTAGAAGAATGCGTCTATTAAAATATATATCTACATATGTATATATATATATTAAAAAAAATACTCGAGCTTGTGAGAAGTTACTTGAGGGTGACATATTGACGGGCTGAGTCCACCTGAGCTGTTAGTGTAAAATGACACAGAAAACAATTCTGCATTATTATTATATTTATGTTACTGATGTAATTGTATTGCAGTGATTGCTATGTTTCGGGGGGCCCATGTCAATTATTAAATGTATGATGATACTTGTAAACTTCATTAATACCTATATAAAAAATATTTAGAGCTGTGAACTCTCACGTCTGGCTACTATCAGAAACGATGATGCCACATTTGATTGATTGTTGGTAAATAAGCTTACCTAAATTTTGAGGAAATAATAAAAACAGATAAGGATTTGGAGAAAAAAATACTTGGCGATAACAAAAATGAGCAAAAGTAAAGGACGCGATGATAATATTTACATACGTACAAGAAGGTGGGATTACGTTGCTAATATGAAATCGAAACTTTATCGTCAAAGATATACATAACACGGGGCAAGTTCAACTCAGTGGAGGCTTCTACTTTCTGTGTAAGATATACATAACACGGGGCAAGTTCAACTCAGTGGAGGCTTCTACTTTCTGTGTAAGATATACATAACACGGGGCAAGTTCATCACAGTTTCAGCCACGGGACATCAACACCTTTTCGGTAACCTCATATCAATACATATCTGCCATTTACGAAACCTTATGAAAGAGATTGAGATATTTTATTTTTTATTAAGTCGTCTACGCCCCATCACTTCTATATTACAAGTAGTGTAGAGCAATAACTGACGCTGTGTGTGATGTGTGAGTGAGTGTGGGTGGATGTATGAATGAGAAATGGTGGGTGTGTACGAGAGATTGTGAGTTATGAGTGTATATGAGAGTACGAGAATGATGAGTGTGTACTGTGTACGAGAGATAGTGAATGAGGAATGTATGAGACGAAGATAAATGTGAATGAAGCAATCTGTGATGTTTGTATGTAACTTAATCATTTGAAGAGGACTGGCTTTGGATCCATGGCATTATACGCATCCATGGCTCTGATAATAGGAGACTTAAATACAAAATATATGTATAAGATATATACATATACAACACAATTACATCGAGTTATATATGGACGTGTGAAATGAACGTATTTTTGTATTAAAGATAGCGACCTGGCGCTACCTTGAAGCAAACAACAATGTCATCTATTCAAGACATGTACCTTTATTCTTGAGCTAAATGCCTCTTTAAGGCTATATAAGCCACTGCACCTAAGCTAGTTAGTATAATTACTGATTGATAGATGACTTTCATCTGATTTTTTTTTTTTAGAATTCGCAGAATTTATAAAGAGTGCCCTCTGGCTGGCTATAGAATTGAAATCACAGTGACAAATGATTGTCTCTCCCGGATCAAATTATTGATCAAACCCGGGTCTCCTGAGTGCAAGACTAGTGCAGTGATGACTGAGCCATGGGGGGCTATCTAACTATGAATTTCACTCAATTGTTTTACGTTATTTGTTCCAGAGAGGTGAAACAGTGAGGAAGCTATTTTGACGTATATATCCACTAAAAGTGTGAAAGGCACTGGATATGATCACTGTATGCACATAAAAACTTGAATATGCGAGGGGTGGAGGTCTGACTCGGACCCCCTCCCTTGTGAGCGCCACTGTGAATTTATTATGAGAAAAAGTGGTCGAAAAATAGTCTTATAACTCCGTAACCACAGCATTTAAAATTTTCACACAGCATAAACTACCATATTATCGTTATATCTGAGATCAGGACAAATGGTCCAGAGTTTTGCATTTATGTTTTCGTTTTGATAACATGCTCCCTTTGTACGAGACTCGGTGAAGATGCCCTGTCGGAAGTCTCGTAGAGAATACGGCCGTCTTTATGGTCCATTCAGGAATTATTTCGGTATTCTTTATCGGATGTTTTCATTTCTTCATTTTTCAGCAATTTTTTTTTTTTTTTTTACGAATGTGATTTAAAGTAGCTTTATTCGGAGGGTCAGAAATGGGTTTCTGTTGGTATTAAGAGATCATTCGAAGGCTAAACATACTTTAAAACACGAATATGTCAAAAAATCCAAAAAAAAATTTCATGTTGTTGAAAAGTCTGTCTAAATATTGATTTTTCATAGGAATCTTGTATCGTGTTATTTTTTTTCCTGACTTTCTCAACAAGACCGTTTAAATTGATTGATGAATGAACTCTTTCAGCTTGCATCCTCTAAAGCTGTTTCTATAATTACCAGTAAAACTTATACATTTGAGTGTTATGTACCTATTGTATACCATGACTGAAAAATGTCTGTGTAAGACAACTGTATAATCATTTTATTACCTACTTAAAAGTGGAAGATAAAAACCTACGTAATCTTATATTACCGAAAGTCCCTGGTTCAAACCAGGTATACAGATGAACTCTTGATAGATGTAAGTCACAAAACCGAACAACCGCGTTTACCAATTTACACACAGTTCCTAAAAATTCAAAAACATTTTTATTAATACAGAACCTTCTACTTTTGAACTTTACCGTCAATTTACAAACAAAGTTTAATTAAAACTAAAAAGAAAGAACTCAAAGCTCAGTAAAGAGTAAATTACAAATTTTTCATTGAAATTTTCAATGAAAAAGTAAAGGCAAACTGTGCGGAAAATAACTTTGAAATTTATCCGCGCTTTGTCTTTATCAAACTTCGTTTACATGAGACGATCTATAGAACGAATAGAACAATGAGTTTTTAGCGCAGAACATAGGTACCTACCTTAATAAAAAATATTTTCAAGGAATCGTAAATAAATAATAAATTATTAATAATAAAGACAATATCGATTCTAAATTTTTTTTTAATTTGTGGCGAGGTTTCAATAGTTCTCAGACTATCATCGTCAGGCCGATGTTGACTCTACGATGTTCAGAGTAGAAGTGAGGGTATCAGAGTATGAGATGCTAATACTTCTGTAGATCAAGCAAGTTTTGATAAATTCTTATTCTACTCTGAACATCGTAGAGTCAACATCGGCCTGACGATGATAGTCTGAGAACTATTGAAAGCTCGCCACAAATAAAAAAAATTTTAGAATCGATATTGTCTTTAATATTAATAATTTAATACCTACCTTATTTAAGGTACATATAGGTACCTACTTATCTTATCACTTGGAATCTCTCAAAAATATACTTATCTTATCACTGTTTGTCCCAAGTAACTACCTTATTTCAGGATGTCTACCCGAAAATTGCCTGTTTTAAAACGGCCCATTTTTAACTTCCAGGAAAAAAAATGTGATTTGACTTCGTCCTCTTGCGACACTGATGGAAAAAAATAATTTAGGTAGGTAAATGAGAAACATTTTTGAACAAAATAAGGGAACTTTTACATCAGAAATGCGTTCCATTGACCGACAATTGATGCGCTGGGTCCATAAAACGTATACGTTCTCCGATAGCTCTCACCGTTCCAGAGATATGTCGATAAAATGTAAAAATGTAGACTGACCACAATATGGGCGACAAAAAACCTAATTACGCAAAAACACCGTTATACCGTAAGGGAAAATGTAGATATATAATTTACATTTGTCAGCAGAGCCGTAGCGAGCTTTACTGGCGCCTGAGGCAAATTCTGAAATTAGCGCCCCCCCACCCCGCCAAATAAGCTCATATTAATTATTCTACGGCAAAACGTATTAAAACAATCATGCCTTTATTCTTAATGAAACCTACAAATACAAAATCAAAAATCTTTCATATTGATTTGTTTGAATCTTACAAAGCAATTGTCAAAGTTATAATGTGATTCGTCGAGATTTTATGGCTGCAAACTCATCCATGACATCGTCAAAGTCAATTTCTTTCGCGACCTCGTATTCGATAGACAGAATTGCCAAATTTGTCAATCTTTCCTGACTCATAGTTGATCTTAAATCATTTTTTATGAGATTTCAACATTCGGATATGACTCTCAGATTATAATCATTTATGAGCTCAAGTAATTCTAAAAGCGTTGCAGATCCAATGTGATCAGGAAAAATTGACTTTGCTGCGTGCTTAAAATCTGAGATCTCATCAATAAAGTCCGCTAGGTTTATATCTTTTTCAAATTTTGTGCCAAATTTGTCGCTGCTTTCTTAAATTCCTCGTTGTTTATGCATTTCAAAGATTCGCCGGGTAGAAACCCGAAACCCTCAGCAATTTCTATCAATTTCTCATACCTCCAGTTCATTTCAGTTCAGTGTCTCTGACTACTGGTCAACAGATGTCGCACTAGGTCGACTAAATGATTATATATAAGGATAGGTGAAGAAAAAAAGAAGAAGGAAAAGTATTAGCCAATTTAAATATGTATGATTTTGGGTAAACCACAATCTTTTTGTAATTTGAAATCAATTATTATTTCACAAAATTATTTTTCGATTCAAGATAATTTTTAAAATGTATAAAAATGTATATCAACAAATCCTCGGAATATTGAAAAGATTGCAACAAAATTATTCAAATTATCTTTCAAAAAGTTTTGCCCCCCCCCCCCCCCNGTAAACCCCAATCTTTTTGTAATTTGAAATCAATTATTATTTTGACAAAATTATTTTTCGATTCAACATAATTTTTAAAATGTATATCGACAAATCCTCGGAATCTTGAAAATATGGCAACAAAATTATTCAAATTATCTTTCAAAAAGTTTTGGCGCNAAAAAGTTTTGCCCCCCCCCCCCCTATGACGGCGCCCGAGGCGAGTGCATCAGTCGCCTCACCCTAGCTACGGCTCTGTTTGTCGGCCTTCAGATGTTGGTGCAGCTTTCTAGTGAAAATATTATTTTAATTAGGTTTAGCAGTCTTCGATTGTTGTCGTCGCTCTCTGGTGATAATATTATATCATTCATATTTGACAGCCTTCGGCTGATGTCACAGCTCTTTAATAAATAATTATTTCTTTTATATTTGGTAGCCTTCGGATGATTTCCAGACCCATGTTTATTAAGCAGTTTAGTTCTTTGATTTAATCTGTTTTCAGTTTACTCCACCAATTCGTTTAGTCCAATCAGTTATTCTTTATGCATCTCTATTTCTCCTCTTTTTTATTTTTTCCAAACGATTTTTTCGTGCCTCCTTTGATACCCTTTCACTTTCTCTTGAACTCCCCCCAACCTCGACTAAGCTTGTCTCCCATGAAGGTTCAGGTATACACGTAGCAGAGATTTTTCTAGCACGTTCTAAATAATACGTATCAATCAATTGTTGATGAAAAGAGAGAAACCAATTGTCAGCGTATATTGAAGCCACCTCTTCGAGAGAATCTGCGAAGTCCACACTTTCTACCCGGAGTTTTGTGGATAAGCTTTGAAAATAATTTTGCTGAAAAATAAAAAAATTTTTAGTTTGGTGATTTAAACCTCCTGGGACCATTCGAATTATTTCTTGAACTAGTTTCAAGAGAGAAAGAAATAAGAGGTACCTACCTAAGGGAAAGAAAGAAATAAGAGGTACCTATTTGGTTTTTATTTGATATTTAATTATTTAGTAGGTACGAACATAAAAACATAACTTTTTTGTTCCGATCCTGTCCCTTTCAACAGAACATTTTGTTCCCAGTTGAGCCAAAATAGGGTCCAAAAATTTATCAGCTTATTCTGTAATTCTAATAAAAGTACATACCAAGTTTCATTTTTTTTATTTTATTTTTAATCATACATATTATGGTGATGTATTTGGGAGGTATCTAATCTAACCTCTGACACATTACAATTACTATACCCCGAAATCAGTGCCAAGAGTTATCACACTAGGCGTTCGTGAATGTGCGTGTGCAAACAAAGAAAAATCGTGGAGTTAAAACTGAACCTCCACTTTTTTGGTAAAAAAAACTTCAAAAGATTATTGGTGAATGTCCTAAAAAGCTCACATTTNCCATAATTTTTTTTTTGGGGGGGGGGGGGTAGTATTTTTTCTGGATGATTCCAAAGGTTCATTATTGAAAATAATAAACCAATATGAAATGAAAAGTACCACATAATTTATGTCTCAGGATTGTCCACGCACAACAGCAGTTTAAGAAGAAGAAAAAATTCTCCAAACTATGCGGCCCTTTAATTTTCGTTTTGCAGCAGCGGTTTAAAACGATTCCTTTAAATTCTTTAAAAACTAGCATTTCAAAAATTTTGCCATAATCATATATTATGTACCTGGCACACTGGGCGACTGCCCCTAAACCCTAAAACCGCCCTGACTACTATTTTCATCTTGTGAGATCAAAAGAATTAGCAATAATGGGCAGAACTAACCTGAGGCAATGCCTTCAAATCGTACAAATTCAGTGTCGTATCAAAGCGATGGTGCCCGAATTCATCATTTACCAAAATATCAAAGGTGAGTGGGTTAGGTGGTATTGGATGTAAAAGGAACTTAAATGAAGCTTCTATTCCCTGAGGGTTCCGTGTGTTGATATATCGTTCGTTATCAAGCAGTCGTATTCTAGATGTGGTCATTATGAATGAACAGTAGGGACGTCCTACATAGATGAGGTGCCGTACATCATCACCATATGTGGCAAGGATGTATTTTTCTTTCGAACCATGTAGCATGCTATGTGTCCGAGTTGGATCTAGAAACATCAACATTCAAACAAATCGATTAGCCACGAAATATCCCTATAATTGCCAACGATCATACCACGTTGAATACACCAGTTCCCGTCAGATCACTGAAGTTAAGCAACGTCGGGCATGGTCAGTACTTAGATGGATGACCGCTTGGGAACACCACGTATCGTTGGCTTCTTTTTACGGCCCAACCCAGGCTGGGTGAGGTCAATGTGGGTAGCTGGTTTGCAAGTTTCCAGCGAATGGAGGGTAAGACGTTGTTAAGCCAAATTAAAAAAAAAAAAAAATCCCTATATTTTGGGAGACTTTACGTCTTAATCGAAGTAAAAAAGTCATTGACAATTACATAATAATACATAAAAAAAAAATAAAAGACAATTACATAATTATTATGTAAATAATAATTTTATATTATGTACATTAATAAGAAGCCTGTGCTGAACAATAAAAGTTTCGGCCGCTATGTCACCACCTTAGGATTGGGAGACGAGGCATGCCACTTTTGTCTTTGGATAAGGCTGTGGTGGTACGTTTGAAGAAACCCTATCTTTGTTTTGTATGTTTCTGGTCCCAGGTCCGTTCACAATGTAAGTCCAAAATTTAAATGTTACCACTCCTTCTCAATAGCGATATGTATCTAAACTTAAGATAATCAGGCCCGAAAGATCAAAAAATAGAGATAGCACAAATGAAAGTATGGAATAATGGCAAGGTACGTTACCTGGGGTTTATGGTTGAAGTGGCACAACTTTTTAGACGGGCGATGTTGATTTATTTGGTCTAATCACGACAGTGATAGCAACATAGGCGGATAGTATCTTTTATGCAGATACATTACCTATTATTAATATGTTTGGTTGATTTGGGGTATGTGAAATAGGAGGAAAACAGATACAGAACTATTGAACATAAATAACACTTACCCGGGATGCTATCATTATCAGACTCTTGGACTATAACCGGTTCTTTCCCATACTCAGTATCTATGACGATATATCCAGGCTTAGCTATGGGAGTTGAAATCTTAATCACAACTGTAAGTAGATAGAAAATTATTACTGTGGTGAACATTATCTATATCTACCTATATTCTTCTATATTTATAAAACGCAAAGCCCAGTTGGTATACTGATAATCAACGTACCTTCACGATGGCTAAACCTGGAGACTTGAAACTTGGCACACAGATCTCTTTTAATATGTAGGTTGTAGGTGCGTAATAAGAAAGGAAAAAAAATCAACAGTTCAAGTGGGAGAAAGTTACCGCCAAAAATGACAGAGGTTTTCTTAGAGCTCTTGGCGATTTCCTCCATAAAAAAAATGCATCCGTTCTGTTACCTCCTGGGTGATTTGGAAGAACAGAAGAAATCCAAACCTATTAAAGAAGACAACTGAAAGATTTATCTCTTCAGACAACTTCTTTTTATGTCTCCTTTGGCTGTTAGGAAATTATATAAAAATGGATAAGGAAAGTTGTGTGATGTTCACACCAGATCTTTTATTCGAATTTGTGGATCCGTGATTTTCTCTCGCTTTTTAACTTAACATGATAGTATTTCTCTTGTGTCTGCAAGAGAAATTCGTTTTGTTTACAAATATGGACAGGATGAAAGGCAAAGTTGTCGCATTCAATTTTAAGTGCATACTACATATATCCTCCTCAGGCCTAAGCGTAAAAAGTGCTTTGTAGTGCTAGACGCCCGATGTACACACCCGTGTACTTTTATTTTGTAGTGCCTCAAGCCCGAGCCATTTTATGTTTCCTTCGCTTTTATCAAAAAATCTCGGCGCTAAATGAAAATTTCAAAATGTAAACAAAACAAACATGGGAAATTTTATTTTTCTCTGCGTTAGTATAAGCGGCTAAGTCCAAAATTCAAAGTGCACAGGTGTGTACATCGAGCGTATGCCACTGCAAAATAGAGTTGACAGCCGTGCGTCGGGCACTACAAAATAACAGTATGCGGCTGTGTACATCGGACCTGGGGAGTAAATAGCAAAACGTATTGCTATCATAATCTACAAACGTTTTTTCGGCTATTACGCTCTCTCAACGTAAATTCACTATAGCAAGAAATCTGATTTAACTTGCAGTTTTATTGCAATAAGGGTGGCGGTGGGGCTTAATTCAGTCTTCTTACAAAATTTCAAAGCGTACTGAAAAGAGAAACAAAGGTGCATTGGGATCTTTTTGACGTGAAGTTTTTCCCTGTCAAGTTTTCTAGAAATAAGACGCTATTTCAAACTTAAACGTGGTATCTCTTTCACCATCGACGGAAAAAAGTTCGTAATGGGTCAATCCAATTTCGTACATATAAATTGTGCCACACGATGGGAAAATGTTCTGTGAGGTGGAGGATTCCCGGGCGTGGTTGGGAATTAATAAACATTCTGTAGTTCATTGATGTAAATAATCTGGAGTTCAAGTGTGAGGTACTCTAATTATACCATTATTTTATTTACCATTATTTCCCCATATTTTTTTTTGTTATGGGATTATACCAATAAACACTTGCTGCTTTTTACTTTCCAAATAATCCTAAAGGAAAGAAAGTATTGTAATTGCCAGAAATTATTGATCTGTGAGGTTCCAAACGCCAAATTTTGATTTTCAGAAATTTCACATTGGTCCGTGTTTTCGCGTTTGTCGGTCTGTGAACAGAATTATGTCTAGTACCGTAGACTTGAAATTTCTTAACAATGTACAAATTTTACATATTATTTTATGTCGATATCATGTATAGCCTAATTTAATATTTAACCTAAATACGATAAACGGTTTTTTTTTGGTGGGAATTGTTCTGTATGTTGTTGTAAGTGTAACATTACGTTTGTGACCTCTAAGACTTGAGCGGGAAATTTTTAGGCGTCGCTTTAAAGCGTAAATTTTGGAACAAAAACTGATTTGGCTTATGCGAAAAATAGGAAATTGAATTGTATGACTTTTTTATAATAGTATTTTTTGCATCAGGGGATTTGCGCTAAATAACGTCCCCGAAAATTTCTACTAGGCTTTAGAGGTCGCAGAGTTGTGTTTCCCACAAAAAAAAAGAAAAAAAAAAAAAGAAATGCAATATTAATTGATAATATATTATTACTGTTCCAAAGGTAACCAAACGGACCGTGCTTGAAGAAGCTCGGAATGTGATTAAGTTTCCGAATTAGATACAGTTGCAATTTGTTATCTTTTACTTACCATTTAAATGAGCGCGGTTGAAGCAACTCGGTATGTGATTAAGTTTCCGAATTAGATACAGTTGCAATTTGTTATCTTTTACTTACCATTTAAATGAGCGTGGTTGAAGCAACTCGGTATGTGATTAAGTTTCCGAATTAGATACAGTTGCAATTTGTTATCTTTTACTTACCATTTAAATGAGCGCGGTTGAAGCAACTCGGTATGTGATTAAGTTTCCGAATGAGATACAGTTGCAATTTGTTATCTTTTACTTACCATTTAAATGAGCGTGGTTGAAGGAACTCGGTATGTGATTAAGTTTGCGAATTAGATACAGTTGCAATTTGTTATCTTTTACTTACCATTTAAATGAGCGTGGTTGAAGAAACTCGGTATGTGATTAAGTTTTCGAATTAGATTCACTGTTTCCATGTCAATAAAAGGCCATACAGTGGCAATAAAAACACTCTCATGTGCTTTTGGCAAATTTCTTTTTATATCAGCTACGAATTCGATATTGTGTTTTAGAGAACCCATACTATGAATATTTGGAGGGAAATTACGTGCGGAATTAAATACATCCAAAAATTCTTCAAAGTTAAAATTATTTACATTTATCTTTCTCTCTTTATAGATGCGCAAAAATCTGTAGAATAATAAATAAGGGTTTACACACATACATCCACTAATCGTTTTCATAAGTTCGCTGGATGGTTTCATCGTCATTCTAAACAGTCTTTCGAATGCGTATGATAACTTCCTGCAAATCTTTCCAGTTAAGCATTATACCCAAGATCTAGCAATTTCCGTGCATAGTCGAGAAAGAAACTTTGTTTGGCAAAGTTTTATTCTCACGAAAAAGCTGACTCATTGTGACTCTTTGAACAACTTCACAAGTTGCATTGGAAAATGTCATGATGGCAGTACTAAAACTTTAAAGGCATCTTCTAGTAATATATTTTTATCCACTATATGATTGTATCTAAAGGCAATACCTAATTGGCTGGACTTATTAAGGCTGCAAATATCACGGCCACCTTTACTTTATCTATTGTGACCAACGCCGGGGATGGAGTTAGATTCGAACCAACAGTCTCCTGTTTACGAATAAAGCACTCCAACCAACTGATCAAATGAGGCTGACTGAACTTAGTGAGGACTAGTTTGAACACATTTTTTTTTTTTTTTTTTGCATCACAATAGCTTTTGATTAAATTTGATCGGATGAGTCTGTGAGCTATCCAGTTCACAGAACTACTTGTTTTAGATACTCTCCAAGAGTGTCTGCTTTCATAGAAATTATTATTTTCATAGAATGTACGAAGTTTGCGACGGTTTCTGAGGTGAGCTAATTTTTTTAGCGTTCAAAAACCGCTTAATTTTGCCGCCAATTTTAGTTTTTGGCGTATAACATTCGAACGATGCATTTTATGAGAAGAATTACTCTATTCAAACTTAATGAGAATTGAATTTGACGTCGAATAACATATTTAAACGTTAAATTCGGTTCAGTGGTTTGGTCAGAATGGGAAGTCGAAAATAGGCTATTTTTTACCATCTGGTAATTTTCTGACGTCTGACCTCAAAATTATTAATTTTATATTGGGAGATTTAATTGTTAAGTAATTTTATCATCCAAACAGAGGCACTGCGTTGCATTTCGGAGTGATAGGGCAGCAGGGGGAGGTTTTTGCTATCCCCTCCCTAGCACCTCCACAGAAAACGGTTATTCGGATGAAAAATGATACTAATACAAAGATACAAAGCATTTATGCCCTCGGAGCATCCCTAGCACTTCTATTTTTTCTAATTTGATCTTTAGTACAAAATCTTTCATTTTTGGTAAGAAATTGAAATAGAATGTACTTTTTGGGACTCATTTGGGACTACAGTTCAAAAGTACATAATACTAATAAATTGCGTCTTACTCTAGAAATGGTTCGATATTATTATTGCTTAGATTACTATATTACTATATTTGTGTCGGAACTAAATGAGGTCTACAGTTCAAAAGTACATAATAATAATAAATTGCGTCTCACTCTAGAAAAGGTTCGATATTATTATTGCTTAGATTACTATATAACTATATTTGTGTCGGAACTAAATGAGGTCTACAGTTCAAAAGTATATAATAATAATAAATTGCGTCTCACTCTAGAAAAGGTTCGATATTATTATTGTTTTTTCTTGCCAGAAATTCTTTGAATAGTACGTTCACTCTTTCAGTAAAGTTACTTTTATGACTTATGTCACATCTTTCAAGTTCATCACCAAATCTGACATCGTAAATATTTGTTTGGTTATTTATGTAGTATTGAGTTCTATGGTCAAATTCGCAACCAATGTATGAGGTGACTCCTAAACCTGTACAAATACATATAACAGAAGTAATTGATTATTGAGGTGACTCCCAAACCTGCACAAATACATATAACACAAGTAATTGATTATTGAGGTGACTCCCAAACCTGTACAAATACATATAACACAAGTAATTGATTATTGAGGTGACTCCAAAACCTGTACAAATACATATAACACAAGTAATTGATTATTGAGGTGACTCCAAAACCTGTACTAATACATATAACACAAGTAATTGATTATTGAGGTGACTCCCAGACCTGTACAAATACATATAACACAAGTAATTGATTATTGAGGTGACTCCCAAACCTGCACAAATATAACACAAGTACCTAATTGATTATTAACAACGGTAAAACTCTAATAACTTTGCAAATATCTTGATCAGATATACTGTGCTCAATGATCATATATATCGTGCTCAATATTTTTCATATTAAATTGAAATATTGTACACTGAAGGATAATTATGTTTTCTATCAATTTAATCAACCAAAACGTAATTATCTATTTCCAAATAAATAATGCATAATAAAACAATTCTTAAACCATCTTTTTTTGTATTTTTCCTGATATTGCCATTTGGCTACTTACACTGACCAAGCATTGGTCTTTATTTTCAAACACAATATACAATTTCTTTGTGGTAAGGAAAGGTCTTTTCGCAATTTTTGTGTTTATCACAATCTCTCCAATATTCTACCAAATCAAATCTTTTTACTCGCATGATGTAGCTACTCATAATGTCTTCAATATTCTACCAAATCAAATCATTTTACTCTCATGATGTAGCTACTCATAATCTCTTCAATATTCTACCAAATCAAATCATTTTACTCTCATGATGTAGCTACTCATAATCTCTGCAATATTCTACCAAATCAATTCTTTTTACACTCATGATGTAGCTACTCATAATCTCTTCAATATTCTACCAAATCAAATCTTTTTACTCTCATGATGTAGCTACTCATAACAAATCAAATCTTTTTACTCTCATGATGTAGCTACTCATAATCTCTTCAATAGTCTACCAAATTAAATCTTTTTACTCTCCTGATGTAGCTACTCATAATCTCTTCAATATTCTACCAAATCAAATTTTTTACTCTCCTGATGTAGCTACTCATAATCTCTTCAATATTCTACCAAATCAAATCTTTTTACTCTAATGATGTAGCTACTCACAATCTCTTCAATATTCTACCAAATCAAATCTTTTTACTTTAATGATGTAGCTACTCACAATCTCTTCAATATTCTACCAAATCAAATCTTTTTACTCTAATGATGTAGCTACTCATAATCTCTTCAATATTCTAACAAATCAAATCTTTTTACTCTAATGATGTAGCTACTCACAATCTCTTCAATATTCTA
>CM022877.1:7749324-7796557 GCA_012654025.1 Pachypsylla venusta
GAGGGGGGGGGGTCGAGCGCTCCCATCAACCCCCCCCCCTGTTTCAAGGTATGTAGAATTCAAAAATCATATATAAAATAACAGCCAAAAAAATGGGTCAACGCTAAAGGAAAAAAGTTCCTCTCTTTCGATGTACCTATGGTGATCAGCGAACGAATGGATTTCGTGATTCAATTCTAACATTCTTCGTAGGTATTTTGAAATTTTCAAGTAGTCATTTTTTTGTCAAATGACCATTAAAATGAAGAAATATATTCTGAGTTACTGGGAGATAGGTCAGTTCAGGTCAGTATTTATAATCACCCTATTACAATATGTTCCCACTCTGCCTGCCTGAGGATGCTCTCAGACAGCCGCTTACTTACTTATCATATAGCATAGCACACATTGTTTATATAAGCAAGGAAAAACAAATACACCGGTTCTTATAGAAATGTGTGCTGATTGCCCAATTTGCAAACTTCCATAACAACATATATGTATGTGTATTCTTTTATTATTACTTACCGTTTGGCTTTTTACTATATAAATCAAAGAGAGTAAAATATAATATGAGAAAGACGGATGATGTAGGTATAGTGGACCAGGAGATCAAGAGGCGATTTTCAACTAATAGAGCAAACCAGATTGTTTAAGAACAGACCAACTAAACCAATCAACTCCTTTCCCGCATTGGGTTTGGTTTGCCCATCTTACTTGGTTTGTTTTCCTTTTCGTGTGTGTATACTTCCGATTGTTTTGGGCTAGGAAAAAATCGCCTAATGATTGTCTGGTCGCCTAATGTGTCAGTTCTTTAGCGTTATCCAGGGTACACCACGTGGAGGTGAACTAATATTGTAGCATATGTATATGCTATAATATAAGATAAGTAAGTAAGCGGCTGTCTGAGAGTATGCTAACACTTACAATTTTGTATTTGAAAACTTACATGATTGAGTGCAAATTAGAATTAGTATAAGAACGGAACCGAAAATGGACCCCATAAGATCCAGCGATGTCATGACTACTGTCTTTATCAACTTACTTTTCTCAAATGAACATTTTGGTTGTTGAACCGATAGCGTGATTATATGGTATTATTATCACGTTCCATATTGTTTTTAAAAGTTTAAACGAGGAATACGAACCATTTAAATCTATTATGGAAAGTTTTTTACACCGCTCAAAATTTTATGTTACCTATACCTACTTATTATCACGCTATGATACTAATAATGTTGAACCAATGAATGGAATGAAAAGAAATTTTGTATTTTAGATATTAAGAAGAAAAAATATGTCAGCTAGCATCTATCACGATGTTACTGAGAGATCTTATAATACATGTCCTAAAGGTCTGATGTTACTGAGAAAATATTTTGAAATAGGTACATGGCCTAAATGGATCCTGAAGGTCTGATGTTACTGAAACATCTGTAATACATGGTCTAAAGTTCGTCAGGGGACTTTTTCCGACGAAGTGGCCTCGGAGTGTTTCAGCTTTTATGTTGACCTCATTTTTTCCTAAACCCGTTGACTTATTCGAAAAATAAAAAAAATGGGTTGGTAGGTATCTATTTCTTTTATTTATTAAATTTCATTTTATTTTTAGGTACCTATCTAGATAGGTGATGGAGGAGGATTTTTCGGAGAGCAAGTAGTTAAGACACAAGTTTCCGTATTCGTAGACGAAGCCTAAAATATTTTATTCCGAGGTAGGGTTTTTAATCAATATACCTATCCAATCATCATACACCAAACATGATTCAAGGAATCTTTGTACACAACCTAAAATATTTTATTCCGAGGTAGGGTTTTTAATCAATATACCTATCCAATCATCATACACCTAACATGATTCAAGGAATCTTTGATCACAACGATTATTCACGCTAGCACATTTAAAATAATCAGGTATATTGCAAACATCGCCAAAAAAAATTTAAATTCAAAATAATAATTTGGATTTTGTGATTCAAAAGGTAAAAATCAATGTGACTCATTTGTCACACCGGCACATTAAAAATTACATTAATAATTAATGTAGGTATTTTGTGGCTACTTTTGTGTTATTATAAATCACAATAATTAAAAATTCATTGAGAAAAAAAGTGACTTGAATAATATTACATCATTTAAGAGATTGCACATTTTGACTACGTTGAACACAGCAACCAGTAATCTCGAAAGAAGTCGTACATATTCCGGACTGGCTTCAGTTCAGTCATGTGATGAAATAAATAATATGATAAGATAAACTGATAAGATAAGGTTCATAGCGGTAGGGTAAAAGTTAACAATCTGTTAATCTTTTGTAAAAAAATATGTCTTTTGGCGAACTAAGCCGGATATATCCTGGTCTTAAAATTCTATCAAGAAACAAAATAAATTCAACTTTTTTTAGTCAGTTTCGACGTTCCTCAAGTTGTTTTATCAAAAGTTACAATGTTCAGAGTAAGTTGGTTCTAAATTCCGGTTAAAGACAAAGTTCTTCTTCACTAAATAAACTTACGGTACCTATAATATATTATGGAGACGTTCATATCACCAGATAGATCTTTAATTGGTTAATTTTATTTTTAATACAACTTATATCTTCTATGTATGGTGAAACTAGTGCCATTGTTGTTTCACGAAACATGGCCTTGTTGTGAAGCTAATATTTAGTATATTCTAACCGGAATAATTTCAGATTTTCTTAAAATAAAAACTAGACGGTCTACTAATTTTTTCCCGACAAATTTTGGGATATATCTGGTCGGAAAACGGAATATAAGCCGTATACCGAAAGGGGATCGATTTTTTTTTCAGCATCTATTGGTCATTTCAGACGTTTTTTTCATTCTATTCGCTGAAAACAAACCAGCTGACCACATTGACCTCAATAAGCCTGAGTTCGGCCGGTAATAGCCAGCATCACGAGGGCGCAAACTCACGTGTTACCCACTTAGCAAAACCTTCCTGGACGTTGCTTGTTTTCAGTGTTCCAATGGGAACTTGTGTATTCAATGTGCATAGACACTAGTATTCGACATCTCTGAATTCTGATATTTATTCTATCTCTTGGACGTCAGAAAAAATATTATCTGTGTCACTAAAGAATTCAATTCATTGCCATAATTCTACGATTTTCTTCAAAACCCTCAAAATTGTATTTCTCATTTTTTTGAATCCCTATAGTCTTCACGATTCTACCTAGTTATTGTTTCTAGAGGTCTCAAAAATGTATCTTTATAAGTCTATACCCAAAGTTGATCCTTACGATGCACTGGAATTTTCCTTGCATTATATTTTCACTACTGCACCTGTTGCAATAACTAGCATTTTTTATCGTGTTTATTTTTTTCAGTTAATTCGAACAAGATCTTCTCACATCCTTATTTATCAGTAACTCAATTGTCCTCGTCAAAATCAAGATCTGAGTATGTTCGATATTTTTCTAAATCAACAGAATCTAGTACGGACAAACAAACAAACAAAAATGAAGAAATATCCAGTCAGTCTAGTAAATCTGATGAGACCCAACCTAAGAAGCTCACTTTGTTTCAAAAATTTAAAATAATGTATAGAGATTATTGGTATGTCTTGGTACCATGTCATTTAGTTACTTCTGCAGTTTGGTTTGGAAGTTTCTTTTATTTGGCTAAAAGGTATGTTGTTAGCATTTGCTTAAAAAATATTGACCTCACTCAATATAGGTACCGTATTGGATGGGGCCCACTAGAAAATATATATATTTTTTTTTAATTTGGCTTAACGTCTCTTTAACATCTATTGGTCATTCAAGACGGGGGTTTTACCCTCCATTCGCTGGAAACTTGCAAACCAGCTACCCACATTGACCTCACCCAGCCTGGGTTGGGCTGGAAAAATGAGCCAATGATACGTGGTGTTCCCAAGCGGTCACCCATCCAAGTACTGACCACGCCCGACGTTGCTTAACTTCAGTGATCTGACGGGAACTGGTGTATTCAACGTAGTATGATCGTTGGCTAAAAATGGTTTTAATTTTTGTTTTGATTGATTTTAATAACTTTTTACCGTCATAATATAGAAGACCGTAAAATAACTAGAAAATAAATATCATTATATCTCTCGCTCCAATGTATTTCTTATGCGGATTGTATACTTTTCGCGATTTAAAACTACATATAAAATTTCAGGTCTCTATCTTTAGCAGTTAAAAATTTAAAAAAATCCGTTCCGGGACTTTTCGAACACTCTGTATATAAAAGGCAATGTCCTGAGTGACTGATCAACGCAGAGCCGAAACTATTAATGCTACAGACTTGAAATTTGGCAGGGACCTTCGTTGCACCATTAAGTGTGCACTAAGAAAGGATTTTGCAAATTTTAATTTTAAGGGGTGGAAATCGCGAAAAGTATACAATCCCCATAAGAAATACATTGGAGCGAGAGATATAATGATACATGTATATACATGCATACAACAGCTTAGAACGGCCATGCCTCTAAGGCGTCAAGCTATAGGCCGTAGCGAAGCACGGGCGAAACAGTTAGTATTGTATATTATGGTGCTAGAAGAAATGAGCCTGAAGATTGGCTATGGTAGAATTCTCTACAAATAATCTATATTATAAGATGTTTTTTTCTTTTTTTTTCAGCGGCGTTGATATAGTAGCTGTAATGAAAAGCCTGGGATTTGCTGAATCCATCACGAGTAAATTAGAGCAAGGGCATTCTACATCTGCTTATCTTGCTCTGGCCTACGCACTTTACAAAATTGCTACACCGGTTAGATACACGGTCACTTTGGGTAAGTAATAAATATAGGCTTCGTAAAGTAACTTTAAAAATATTTTGGGTCCAATTAATATACAAGGTGTCCGAGTTTTTTTTTTTTTTTTTTAGATAATTTTAGAATCGGTTCAGGCATAATATACTCGTAATGCCACCTTGCGGAAGTATACAGGGTGAGTCATTTTAATTAAAAAGGTCGATTTTCTCAAAAATGATTCATTTTACAAAAAATCGTTCGAAACAAAATATTAATTGATTTGAAACAAAACATTAATTGAATATTATGGTGATCTTGATTTTTTTTCGAAGGCCGCGTTCAAGGTTATTTCAAGGTCAACTTTGTTTTTTCAAATAGAACTCCGGCTTTTTGATTGTATTTGAGAAACATCTTGGAGCAAATATTATGATGATGAAAAATAATTTCAGCCTTTTTAAATTTTCAGGTACGACAACATATTCAATCGAAAAATTAAAACAATTGGGTTACATAAAACCGATGCCAGACAAAGAAAAACTCAAAGAAATGTATATAGAGAAGAAAGAAGTGTGGAAGGAGAAAATACAAGATAATAAACAAATGATTCAAGATAGAATACAGGATAACAAACATATAATTCGAACAAAAATATCAGCTGAGAAATGTAAGAGGTCATTTAAAATCAACAAGGATAAATTGTTAAACCGTTTACGTGGTAGAAGTTAGTATTCCTTTTTTGTTTGTTCTGTTTAAACCGTTCTATATTATCATCATTTCTTTTTTTATCCACTGCATTACACTCGAAAATTAGCTTCTCTAATTACCCCAAACATATCTTTCCACAGCCATGTAGTAGCATGATTCTTTCACATTTTTATGACTAGCTGTTTCACCCGTGCTTCTGAAATTCTTATAGGTACTACTATTTTTGTTTTTCAAAAGGAGAAGGGGAGTGAGGGTTCGTGCCCAGGTGTCCACCCTGTATATTGTAGCCTTTAAAAATAATAGATTTCCCAATTATATGTTTCGCCAGGGGCCTCATAGAGACATGTCCATTCTGGGTGGTTATTATTGTCTAAATATTATTTTGTTCAATTTTGGTTTGAAACTCGTAACTCTGGAATAGTTGGTCATATACTCGTAGTCACACTGTCCCTGTCCCAAAGTAATGTCTAACGATCTACTGGACAGGATCGCAGTAAGGGGGTGGTTTAGTGAGCAGGTCTGCATCATCTACCTTGGAGATAGTGTATTCGTTAAAACGGGTTCTTTCTCTCTGGGAGGGTGCTGTATATTAACCCCACACTGTCTATGGGCACTTTGTTCATATTCGTTCTATTGGTTGGGACGGCAGAGAATTCCACCTCCCCTGGAAGCAACCAATAAAAAGAGTACTATACGGTCATCTAAAATTTTCTCGCTTTGAGTTTAAATGTTGTTGCGACAAAACTTATAACGTAAAAGAACCATTTTTTAATTTCATTTCAGAGAAAACTAATGGTGATCATAAAACCAATGTCAACAACAACGGAAAGAGTTCAACAAATGGAAACAAACAAAACGGCAAAGAACCTAGATAACATAAGGTGAAACATCCAAGGAGATGTTATTGACTGTTGTTTCTAAGTGATTTCATACTAATAGCGAAGTGAAAAGTCACGTGATTTAAGTGAATCTTGTTAAAAGAGTGTGAAACATAATAGGGATTGTTACCGAATGTTGTTTCTAAGTGAATTCATACTAATGGCGATGCCAAAAGTCACGCGATCCAAATGAATCGGGTTAAAAGAGTTGGGTGTTTTCTTTTTATTTGGTCCAGGCGAAACTCAAAGGGTTGGGTGGAAGAGAATTTCTCAGGAATTAACTTCGCCCTGAATTTCTATCTCTATTTTTCCCATTTTTGAACTTTTGTTAGTAAAAAGTTCGTACAAAAAATAATTATATAATAATAAGTATAATAACTCATTCAATAGAGAGAAAAAAGGAGAAACAGGCATAATACAAATCATGAAGATCGAATATTAAAATCATATCAGAATTTTGCACCCAGAAAAGGTAGAAAACACGTCCCGCGGCAGAGTGTACATCACACTCGGCTTAAACCAAGGAGAGTTCTTTAAAATTATATCAGAATTTTGCACCCAGAAAAGGTGGAAAACACGTCCCGCGGCAGAGTGCACATCACACTCTACTTGTACCAAGGAGAGTTCTTTAAAATTATATCAGAATTTTGCACCCCGAAAAGGTAGAAAACACGTGTCGCGCAGAGTGTACATCACACTCGGCTTGGACCAAGGAGAGTTCTTTAAAATTATATCAGAATTTTGCACCCAGAAAAGGTGGAAAACACGTCCCGCGGCAGAGTGTACATCATACTCGGCTTGCACCAAGGAGAAATCTATTCTTGTTCGGGTCAAAAATTTGAAAAAGTATTTTTTCGTATTTTCTACTTGGTTCGAGGGTGACTAAGCCTCCTGAAGACAATTGATTTGCTATGGTAATAGCGGTAAGTGGTAGCATTCTTGAGTAGTTGTGAAGTGTAGCTCAGACTTCGTGATGTTAGAGTGGTTGTTAAAAATGTGTTTTATTTGCTTCATACAATTTTAACGTTAAAACTTATTTATAAACCACATTATTTTTTTGCTGTTATTTTTTTCTAGTTTTTAAGAAACATTTTTCTTCGTTCGTTATTTTTTCGTGATAGTCCTCTTGGTCTAGTGAGTATCACACTGTCATTACACCCGGGGAATCCGAGTTCCATTCCCGGGAGAGGGGGATTTTTTTCACTTATTGCTTGTGTTTTCATTGTGCACTCAGCCTAGTGAGGACGATTGAGTAGTTTCTTTAATGAGAGTAACGACCAGTGGCGGCGTAATGCTGTGATACTCATAAAAAGTGTGTAGAGGCTGTTGGGCCTCATCACAAAAAAAAAAATCTACATTTATTTTTTCGTGACATTTTTAAATGCCAATCATTTATTTACTCTTACACACACTGCCTTACATATACATCAAAACAGTGTCAATCATTGCTCGACAGGGGAGCTATTTTCTTTTTTGACCATGATCTTTACACACATTCACAATATAAAGCAGACTTCAGATTTGAAACAAAAACGAAATTCTACAACAAATGAGTATTTTCAGTATTCAAGAAAAACTCATTTTAGAAAAACGCAAGGTTTTTCCCATTCAATTTTGGTTTTAATTATTATTATCTAAGATGTCAGGATTCCAATTCTTATACACTGGAAATCAGAAATTGATAGTTTTTGAGAAAGAAAAAAAAATTAAAAATGGACAAACTGAACAAAAACATCCACCAAATCAGATCATCTCTCAGAATTCAATAAGATAAACAAATCAGAGATTACGTGACTCAATCGGATTGGTAGATTTTTATATGTTCGGGTTTGTTCAGTGAAATAAAATACATCGTTTCACTAGGATTCTTTGTGGTACAATGAGGTGCCTACGTTCTTCTTTTGTTCGAGACAGTAATTTTTGAATGTAATTTACTGAAGGAAGCGGTTGGTTTTGCTCAAATTTGATCATTTTATCGGATTCCCGTAGCAAAAAAAAAAAAAAAAAACACGAAAGCAATATCTAACTAATTTTTTTTGGAAACTGGACATGTTCGTTTTTGTTTGAATGGTCCTCATTTCAAGAAGTGTCGGAGATATTGTAGTTGGCACAGAAGACATACATTATTATTATTATTGGAATATGAAATTCCATCAAAGAACAATTCGAGAGGGAGGTATATATTTTTTGAAAATGATTTAATTTATTTATAATAATAAAAAGGGAGAAAATTGGTTCAAAAGAGGGGAGGGGGGAACAGTGAGGATAAATCCTTCATTTCTTATCTTATAATATAGCTACTATATAACATTAATTTTTAATAGGAAATTCTAGCTACAGTCTCACACTGCACCAAGTACTATTGTTCAAAAAATAATTTAATAGGGGAACATTCAACTACAGTAATAAGAGACAGTTCGGAAACAATTTTAATTTCAAGTCGCGTTCTTCTGGCCAAAGTACTTATATCACTACACCCAGTAGGGTGGCCTCATAAATAATTTTCACGTGCAACTAAAAATTCAACAGTTGTAAGAATATTTTACAAAGAAATGGTATTAGGAATCGTTCATTTGAAGCATGTAATACATCAAGTTTACACTCAAATATTCAAGAGCGATCAGTATTATTGATTTGCTCCGAACCAACAAAAAATGGGTTTTATTCTAAGAAAGAACAGTTTAGTCCATAAACAGATCACCACTACCTCCTAAACCCAACGCAGTTACCAAAATTTTGTAAAAAATTAAATCACCATAAAATAACTCCTGTTACCGATTTTCGTGATGAGCCCTGCATTGATTGACTCGAAATAACAAAAAAGCTATAAAAATCTTCATCCCCGTACCGGTGCGTTTACGGACACAGGTTCATTGAACAGTTTTCGTCTAATTTTGGAATCAAAAATGCCCCGCAGAAATATTTTACTTGCGTTTTACTATTTTTGACTGAACAAACTAAATGTCTAGTTTTAATACCACGAGTTTTCTATTGTTTGCTTTCTAATCTTTTGTAATTCTCGAACTCCTTTTGATGAAATTTGATATGGATATTCATCTATAGTCATAGAAATCGTTTTTGGACCATTACGTCTCCAAGGTTATTGTTTTTTGTCCAGTAACGGTATCGAAATTCCATTCCCTCCCGCGGATGCCGAAAAAACTTCTTTAACTGATGTAAAGTAATGTAAATTGTTCGACGCAGTGTGGACCAGAGGTAACTAACTACAACTAAACAGATAAATAATTGAGAGCTACACAGTATACAAAGTTTGGGTAACTCTCCGACTTTTAATTTTCGAAAATAATAATAATAATAATAATAATGAACATTTATCGTTCATACTTTTTATACCCACGTACATGCTAATAAAAAATAAAAAAACAATAATTTCCTTATCCTTCAAAAGGGAAAGTATTGTAAACGGCGGAATTTTTTCATGTCGAGTTTTCAATGTCAAAACACGTTTTGAAATCCCCAGAGCCCAAATCTCGAGTTTCAGTCCAAGTGTTTGTTTGTCTGAAACAAGATATCTGAAGAACGGTAGGTGCCACAAACTTGGTACGTAGGTATGTCATTTTTTGCCAATGACGAAACTTTTTGTTAAAATGGAATCTAGTGCTATTACCACTTTTTGCGATTTTCATAAATCTTATCTATAAAAGCCAGAAAATTGCATTAAAACACACGGATCAACTCGTAGACATCTGGTTCATTAAAAACAGTCAATGAATGAATTTACTACGTTGAATATACCGGTTCCAATTAGTAAAGTTAAGCAACTTCGGGCGTGTTTAATATTTGGACAGGAGTCGCTCAGGGACACCTTACAAGGACAACTTAAGTTGTTGCTATTTGCAGCGAAAAGGCAGGGCTGCTTCAAAAATCTTACTATTCTGTTTCCGTTAGATCTAAAACTATGGTCTTGCGGTGTTATCACTCGGGAACACCAGTGATATATATATACGTAGTTACATAATGATTATCATAACGTTATGCATTAGTAGGTAAAATACATCAATACATGTTTCCATTAAAGAAAAATTCAAAGTGTTGCCCAAACTTTAAATTAAAATCAAAACAAAATCCTAATTCTTATCTCATTCTACAGGGCGTAACAAAAAAGTGCGTTCCTTAAAATAACAATCTCTTCTACAGGGTGTAACAGAAAAGTGCGTTCCTTAAAATAACAATCTCTAGTCTAGATAGTCCACATTTAGATTGTTCTAGTGTTAATTAAAATACACTTAAACGAAAACATAACCACGATGTATGAAACAGAGACAAAATCTATTCAGAGTTTACGTAGTTAAATTAAAATGAATAATTTATGCTTTTAACAGTACTCAGACCGTCATTATCACACCAGAGCTATGATAGAACGATGTAAACACTATCACAAGCACTACGTGTTAAGTTATGATAGTGTTTACATCGTTCTATCATAGCTGTGGTCTAATGATGATGACAGTCTAAGTACTGTTACAAGCTCACCAATTCAAAGTATTAATTTTAGCATTTTTTTTTTTATTTTCATATTTTTAAATTTAATTATTTAAACTTTGTACGGATATTGTCAATTTTTCAATATCTTCGAATCTTCAATAATTTTTTAGAATCTGAACTGGAGTGAAATAATATCGGGCGTTGTTATTAATCGGATGGGTATCGTAAGAATAACTGAATATCTGTTGTTAATTGCAAAAAAACCTAATCAAAAGTCGAGGAATTCGTAATTTAAATTTCGATTTGTTTCACGCCGCTGTTCTATCCACCCCGATTTTACACTAGGTAGAAACTTCAGATACATAATGTAAGTTAAAATTTTACAGTCATAGTTATGTTTATATTATGAATGTTAACTACAATTTTGGTTAAAGGATTTATGTTACACCCTGTATTTTATTTCGATCTACAATGCTAATAACAAAAACAGTTTTAGGGATTCTTCATAGACTTATATGACCGCTAAACGCAATAGTTCTTATTACGAGAGAGACAGAGACAAACGCAATGATTACAAATAAAGGCAGAAAGAAGGGCAACGTTGCCGCTTTTCAATGTGTACAGGAAGGTGGAGAAGCTACAGTTCAAATTACGAGAATTGAGTCACAAAATAAAACCCCTTTGTTTAAACATAAAGCACATCGAACAGAACAGAAAGTGAGGAACCATACTTAATTTAGCCAAGCGGCGCGGCGGCGCCGGTGGAGGGGCGTTGAAATTCTAGCCCTTGGTGACGAGAAGTATTGCTATCGGAATATCAGTTGATTAAGTGTGCACACCAACATCGTTAACGATAACGACAGAGACAACAAATCGTGCTTGGTATGCATACCTACGGTTTCAATTTCTGCTCCTGTGAAGCGTACTCTAGGTCCACGTGTAATTGCACGAGTTTCCACACTTTCTACTCTTATAGACAGAAGGATAGGCAATGATTCTACTGTTTCCAATACATGTAGGACGTAATGCTAACTCAATTCTCGTAATACCAACTTTGAATAGCGTAATTCCAACTTTCCTCAAAACACAACCAGACTAACTAGCGTATTTGGAAAAAATATTTTTTATATAACTTTTGAGCCTGCCCACTTAAGCAAACGGTTAAGTTTTAACTCCTCCAATTTTCGTACTAGGACAAGCAATACACATAACATGTGATACGCGATGAATAAAGGTCTTATCGCCTATGGCAAAATACTAGTTGACACTAAGCCTCATGTGGTCCGGTAAGTCTATATAAGAGTAAAACATTTTTTAAAAAAACAAACAAATATTTACAAAACAATGGAAACTTAACTAAATCAACAATTAATTATTGGCATAGTTTGTATTTTGGTACTTTCAAATAGGCCACTCCGGGTCAATACAAGTCTGCTAATATTAAGCTAAATTTAATATCAAATATATATTCTGACAGTTTTATTAGTTAGTTAATCATAACAGAAGGGCATGGGTTCAACCCCCCGCCGAGGCAGTATTTTTTCCTTATTAATTTTAGTATTTGACCAAATAAAAATAGAGCTCTAAGGGTTAGGTGTAAGAAAATGCCTCAAACATAAACTTCAACTAGTGGCTACTTTCCACAAAAGCAGGGACGTAACTGGGGGGGGGGGCGGCTGCCCCGGGCGCGAGGTTTGGTTTACATTTAAATTAGAGCACATACCAATTATTTGTGTGTTTGGTTCTTTTATATTTGTTTAATATTTGTTACAGCCTGGCGGGAGGGGTGCCAAAATGGGTGCTTGCCCCGGGTGCTGAAAAACCTAGTTACGTCCCTGCACAAAAGAGTCTATTTTTTAAATCACAATTCAAATAAAAAATCAGAAAAGGTCAATGTGGATAGCTACTTTGTAAGTTTCCAGCAAATGCGGTGTAAAATCCTCGTTTAAAATGACCATAGATCTGAATAATCAGATTAATTCGATTCGACATCAATTTGAAAGTGACAAATCGTAACGATATTTACACAGTACGATAAATCGTAGCATATTGTTCAAAGGTTCAACTTTTACGCCAATAGATTAAAAAAAACTTAAAAAAATAGAATTAGTCAATTCGTCTTGTAGTAGAGTTCCCAATAACAACTAAATAATTTTAGAATATAATGTAACCAAATATATGTACATCACATTAAATTGTGTACAACTAATGTAAACACATTTGATTTCAATGTAAACTTAAACAAACAAAATAAAATTAGAGGTGATTTTTCTTTACCTGTAAATAATGTTCTTAATTAAGAATCAAAATGTGTTGAAATGACTTCCACTGTACAGGGTGGAATACACTACCATCCAGTTCTCACAAGAATTTCACGATTTTTTTTTTTTTACACATACATTTAAATTAGAGTGTTCCCATAGCAAACATTTCTCTGTCTACGATATATTTTTTTTTAAATTCTGGCATAGCGTCTTGTCTTCGGAAATCGTCACGACAAAAAAATCGTCGTATGATCTAGTGGCATTTCTAATTAAAAGGAGATGTTCCCATTGCACGTTTGTCTATCGTTAAGCGTCACGAAGGAAGACTGATGAATTATGAACGTTATTTTCCTAATGAAACCACAAATGCCGGTCGGTCACAATTTTATGTCATGGACTACAAAAAATAGTCATAACAAAAAATCGTAGGGTGGGAACTCTCGTTTCAACTGAACAAGGTTACCGTTTTAAATTTAAATTTTAAAAAAAGTAAATGACAATTATTAATTATTTATTTTTATCGATTACACGATAACGCGCTATTTTTTTTTTTATATATATACATAAATATTATTTGCGATATTTCTTATCAGATTTTTGAGGCACTTCCTCAAAACTGAAATAACCAAAAATGGAATAAAAAACGTCCAACATTTTATAAATTACAGTTAATATTTAAATATTATTTACGAAAATAAAAAGATAAACAAAAAGACGCCATTATCAATAAAAACTCTGAAATATGAATCATTTTGCTGACTAAAGTAATTTGAGTTCGAAATAAAATTATGTACGAAAGTGTAATACTTGTAAAATGTTCACACATTCGCCTTAAATGTAAAATATGATCCAACTTCAATATACTATAGGCACCTAGATGTGTAAAATGTACCCTGGTATTTTTTTCTTGAAATTTTATAATCAAATTTCTATTTCATTAAATAATATGTACGAAGAAAGTACAATTAATTCAATTTAACGTAAATATTAATCAAATTTACTTCAAATAAATTGAATTTACTGTAAATTTAGAAATACAGAATGAGTCATTTTAATTATTAAAAAGGTCGATTTTCTTATAAATGATTCATTTTACAGAAAAACGTCCGAAAAACACCCTTAGTAAGAGATATATAACATTATCGGTTCGCCCATTTTGAAATCTTTGGTTATAAATGTGGTAATTTTAGTGAAACATGAACTAACATGTAGACACACCAAACACAATATTAGTTCGAAAACTCTCGATCGATTTTTTTAAAACAAAAAAAGATTCCTTTTTTAATACAAAATTCAATAGCATAATAAGAAAAAAAGTTGACTTAATAACTTTGAACGCAACCTTTGAGAGAAATTAAAAAAAAAATATTTTCTCCAAAAGTCAATGAATATATATTTTTTTTTGGTAAAATGAAACGTTCTCGAGAAAATCGTCTTACTAATTAAAATGACTCTCTCTGTATATTAAAATTTACATTATTAATAGTTTGTAGTCATTAATGTTTGTAGTCTGAGGATGTTTGTAGTCATTAATAATATAAGAATTTCTAATTAATTTTCTATCGACTACAAGTAAATTGATGAGTCACGAGCGCTTTCGTCTGTTACAACATCTTCTAGTTTAACTAGAATATAAGAATTTTTAATTAATTGTGTATCGACTACAATTATTTAATTACAATCAATTAGAAATTCTTATATTATTAATTAAGCTAAATGTAAAATACTCACATAATTTAATTTAAAGTAAATATTAAATAAATTTACTTGAACCAATTCAAATGATTGTAATTATAAAAACGTAGGTATTGAATTTAATGCACATTTATGTTACCCACATTTCTGAATAATAAATATAACAAAATTTTCACTAAATATTCTATGGGTACCTATTTCAAAATTAAAACAATATGTTTCTTTAATATATACTCGCTCAATCTGATTTAAAATTTAACAAAATTTACAGTAAATTAAAATCTACATAAAAAGTTCATGCAAACTAAGCAAAAATATTGACTGTGACATTTAGATACTAAAATTTCATAAAGTAAATCTGGTTACCGTCAATGTATGAAATTCTACTTCTATACATTCTCTCCCAAGGAGTTCAGTATAGTTTCCCCACCATTTCACCTCTGCATAGACGAAATGAAACTATCCATAGTTGTGTTATGTTGATTAAGAGTCAGTCGGTCAGTGAGTATACCAACTGGGCTTTGCGTTTTATAAGTATAGATTATTGACTAACTTTGTAAATATTCGTACTATCTCTGTGTTATTTCCCATCTACGATAATTCCTTGACACTAATATAAATTGTCAGTACCATCTCTATGTTATTTCCTATCTACGATAATTCCTTGACACTCTATTATAAATTGTCAGTACCATCTCTGTGTTATTTCCCATCTACGACAATTCCTTGACACTCTAATATAAATTGTCGGTACCATCTCTATGTTATTTCCCATCTACGATAATTCCTTGACACTCTAATATAAATTGTCAGTACCATCTCTATTTTATTTTCTATCTACGATAATTCCTTGACACTCTAATATAAATTCAGTACTATCTCTATGTTATTTCCCATCTACGATAATTCCTTGACACTCTAATATAAATTGTCAGTACCATCTCAGTGTTATTTTCCATCTACGATAATTGCTTGACTCTCTAATATAAATTGTCAGTACCATCTCTATGTTATTTCCCATCTCCGATAATTCCTTGACACTCTAATATAAATTGTCAGCAAAGTAAGTTCGTATAGCTTTCTCATCACAACTCTTACCATTTATTTGGCTTTAATGAAAATTTCAAGGAGTCCACATATCTCTTATATCAATTTCATTGAGTTTGGTTCACTAATTTTGTCTGTATATGAATCGTAAACACTCGCATCATCCCTTAGTTATCCACATACTATGATTATTTCTTCAATTTCATTGAATTTGATTTACTAATATCGTATGTAGATGTTTTTTGACACATTCATGTCTATTAAATGGCCGGTCCAATTTGGAGCCAGGGGAATAAGATTTAAATTGTCTTCAAAACGGATGTTTCTTAATTCATTGTGTATTGGATTTCTGTTAAAATTTTATTTTACTAAAACATCTTGGAGCTACCATCGCATACCATGATGTCACTAGTAAAAATATAAAATTACGAGCAATACTTAAAGTTTTTTAGGGCTTCAAACCTCAAAATTGCGAGAAGTAACCAGTTGAAATTTATGCATTGTTTTTATTTTATTATTTCTAATTAATAACGACGCTTTCAACCATCGTATTTTTAATTATTTCTCCAAAATGTTCATTTTCACAATTATTTTCTGTGCTATTATCATTCTGAGCATTATTTTCTATATTAGTGGTGGCAAATGTTTGTTGACTATTCTGTTCATAAATATTATCTGACTGTATTTGTGAAGAGCCGCCACTGGCCTCATCAACACTATTAGAAACATTACTTATAAAATTATTTGCGTTTTGATTAGACAGAAGATCTGTATTTAACTGACTTGAATGATTTATTAATGATTCTTGACTCGATGACTCAATTAATTGAGTTGATAGTTCATTACGAACATTATTTAAAGATTGACTCGATTCTTCTGAACTTATATTATTAGACTCACGATTATTTATAAATTGAACTAACGAATCTGTAATGAATTGATTTGACAAATCTTGTCTAAAATGAACTAACGATTCTCTTGAATCTAAACAAGTCTGTTCTTTATGAAATTGATTTTCGATCGTTCGATTATCAATAAATCGATTATCGATGGATTGATTATTATTAAATCTTTGGTTTTCACAAAATCTTGTATATTGTTGTCTATAGTTAATATCATTACTATAAAGATTATTTGTAACTGAACTATTGAACGGTTGTTCATTTGGTGAATATGTATTTGGAATTAGTTCAGTAAATGAATCGGTAATTTGTTTTTCATGAACAGTTAAATTATTATAGAGTTGTAAATCGTTCGGATTAGTTGTAATTGTATTTGTTTTTTCATGAGACGAGGTTGTTGTTAAATTACTGTACAATTGTAAATCATGAGCATTGGTAATTGGTTTATCTTGTAACATTAAACTATTATAGAGTTGAAAATCGTTCGAATTGGGTAATTGCAGATCGTGTGAATCAGTAATTGGTTGCTTTTCGTGTGCTTGCGCTGTCAGATTATTGTATAATTGTAAATCATGATTGAACGTTTCATAACAGGAATGCATTTGTTGTTGAAGTTCAAAACTTGACAGCAGATCGTTATGATGGGTATGATGACTTGGTAAGTATTGTGAGTGAGAATGAGTACGTGGATAGTAATTGTTAATAGCAGATGCATCATAGTCACGCTGAAAATTGTGATACTGCTGATAGTCGTACATCCTAAAGGAACAATGAAAAGAAAATCATTAGTCAATTAACTGTCCAAATGATTTCATGAGAGAACTTCTAAGTGTTAGTTCTGCTAACCAAATCCGTCATCATGATGGCCGGTTGAACATACCAGGACGACCTGCCAAGGGGCATCAAATTTTTTTCGGTAACCTCTTATCAACCTGTCTTTATGAACGGATTTCGAGAGAAAAGCTCAACAACACTTGAATCTGGAAATGGGGAGAGTAACACCGCTAAAATAAAAACAACAAGTAACCAAATTCACACTAGAAATCTTCTAAATCAAACAAGGAATCCAACAAGTAACCAAATTCACACTAGAAATCTTCTAAATCAAACAAGAAATCGCCTATCTTTTGTTTCGACAACATTCGCCTGTATTTATTCAACTTGTCAAACATTTTCATTCACACTAGACATATTCTAAATCAAACAAGAAATCGCCTATCTTTCGTTTCGACAACATTCGCCTGTATTTATTCAACTTGTCAAACATTTTCATTCACACTAGGCATATTCTAAATCAAACAAGAAATCGCCATCTTTTGTTTCGACAACATTCGCCTGTATTTATTCAACTTGTCAAACATTTTCATTCACACTAGGCATATTCTAAATCAAACAAGAAATCGCCTATCTTTCGTTTCGACAACATTCGCCTGTATTTATTCAACTTGCCAAATATTTTCATTCACACTAGGCATATTCTAAATCAAACAAGAAATCGCCTATCTTTCGTTTCGACAACATTCGCCTGTATTTATTCAACTTGTCAAACATTTTCATTCACACTAGGCATATTCTAAATCAAACAAGAAATCGCCAATCTGTCAAACATTTTCATTCTTACTAGACATATTCTAAATCAAACAAGAAATTGCCAATCTGTCGTTTCGACAACATACGCCTGTATTTATTCAACTTGTCAAACATTTTCATTCACACTAGGCATATTCTAAATCAAACAAGAAATCGCCTATGTTTCGTTTCAACAACACTGGCTTGTATTTCTACGGCTAAAAGACTATTTACACGCTCAGTTTTAGTTAAAGAAATTACTGCACAAGGAAAAGCCATTGTATCAATACTGGACTGAAGTAACGTGCGGATTGTGCGTTCTACAACTTGTCAAACATTTTTTCTACAAACTAAAACACGTGTAAACGCTTGTTCAGGCCGTGTCTTCAGTTATCACGAGGCTGAGTGCATCCCGAAATCTCAAGCAAAAGTCGAAAATTTTCCGACCCCGCCGGAAATTAACCCCCCCAAGTGCAATGTCAGTAATACCCACTGGATCAGGAGGACTGCCTCTAACTTGAGTATATTACCTACTTAGGCTAAAACTATTTTTAGCCTAAAAAAGTCATTATGATCTTACCTTGGTAATTCCTCGTCATCCTTCTTCTGCGCCTTAATCTTCATTATGGTCTGGATATAGTGGGAATGTACTCGCACAGGATTGAACTCTACCCGACCTTTCGGATTAGCACAACAATCTCGAGAACAACCACAAGGAAAGTTTTGTCGATCAACCTGGAATAAAATAATTAGGAGAACTCCATTAATAATAATCTGTGTCGACACAAATTCTCTAAAACAATTTTTAGTCTGCGTGGTGTACAAATAGATAATGCTAAAGAACTACGTCAGGTGACCAGACAACACAACAGCATCATTGATCTTCAGGCGTACAATGTTAATTGTTGTTGAAGTAGCGGGTTTTCTCCCGAAATCAACCATTCTTTTCATTTAACTTTAGATTTTTTTAAAATGGTAGAAACAAGTTGACATTAGGTTACCGATTTTTTATGGCCCCCATAACCTGGGAGGTCGCCCAGTGTTATGCGATTCCCACGTTATGCGATTTTTGAATTAAAAACAAAAAATGTTGCTTAGGTTTTAAGAAAATTCCAATTGACAACTTTTTACTGTACCTGACATAGAACTCACTTTTTACAGTACCTGAGCCAGAGATGAGCCCCGCAGTGTAAGTTCAGGTGTTTTGAAGAACAAGAAAAAAAACCGTGATGTGATTTTTTCGGAGACGTGACCGCGATCTTTTGGCTTATCACCCCCATGGATCTCCGTTATTGAAGGAGAGACAAACTTCATACTCCGTCAACACTCTATGAATACAAATCTTAAAAAGAATGACTTGTTTAACTGTCTTTCGTTAGAAATACTTTTCGAGGAACTTCTTTGGATCACCTTCAGATGATCTTCCCCACTGAACACTCACCTGACATTTGATGCCTGCGAGAGCACATTCACATACTTCTGGATCACAATAACCATCACAGGTACAACCACAATATTCTCGAGAGATTCGGATTTGCTTGCAATCATTTTTTTCAGAGGGGTCTATTTTATCAACCCCGGCAGCTCGAAGCATGGCTCGTCTTTGACGAATTTTCACCGGCTGTAAAAAATTATATATAAATAAAATAAAAAGTAGTTAAACAAAATCTTGCATGCATTTGTTGTTAGGATTACATAATCAGTTTAGACGCGCGCTTAACTGTTTGCAGTTGCTACTTTTTCCTGGTCATGGATCACTCTGCATCAAGTGCAAGGCAAGCTGTAGTTTCCAGTAGATTCGTCCATAAGGAGACTTATTTAGATCTAGTGTGACCAGTCGGCGGGAAAGGAGTTGGATTTGAACCAACAGCCTCCTGGTTACGAATCCACCGCCTCAACCAACTGAGCTACTAAAGCCAACGATACGTAGTGCTTTAGTAGCTCGGTTGGTTCAGGCGGTAGATTCGTAACCAGGAGGCTGTTGGTTCAAATCTAACTCCTTTCCCGCCGGCTGGTCGAAATAGATCTAACGATACGTAGTGCCCGTCCTCACGATGGCCAGTTTTATGCACCAGGACGACCTGGAACGCATACCATCACAGTTCCAGCCAATGGCCATCAAAATTTTTACGGTAAACTCATATCAATCTGTTTCTACCATTTTAATTAATCATACATCTATAAATGGAAGAACGGCTGATTTCGTGAGAAAAAACGCTACTACTACTACATACGTAGTGCTCCCAAGCGGTCACCAATCCAAGTAGTAACCACGTCCGACGTTTCTTAATTTCACTATTTACTGATTTTGATTGGATATGTCGGACTGTTGGCAGATGTCATGTGTGGCGTTCCTGCATTTTGGATGCAGACCAACAAAGTCCGAGGCAATTCTTCATTTGTAACTACGAAGTTTGTGGCACCATTCTGAGCGCAGCCGAGTTCAGTTGGATCTAGGAATAGACTTTACTGACTCCGCTATCCCAGGATGAGATGTGCCAAAGGGGCCTATAGTTTTCAATGTTGTTACAAGACTGACCTGTAGTTCTCATTGCTCTGATATGTATGTGATATATTGCGCCTAGCAAAGATTTACAAATGTTACGTCCAGCGCAAAGTTCAAAGAGAGGAACAAGAATTGGATTCAATTGAAACCAGGTTTATTACAAATTACAAACCTTTCGAGAGAATCTGCGGTAGCTCACTTGCTACACAGAATGCTAACAAAACATGTCTGCAAAAAATTGGCCTCAAACTTCTTGCCTGTCTTGGAAGCCAGCGAAGACCTTGTGGAAGGGAATATTTGGAGACACTAAAATCTTATTGGTTATTTGGGTCCGGCTTATACAGAAATTTCCTGGTTTCCGATATGTTGTGTAATCGAAAAGAAAAAGAAGAAATAAAGAAAAAACGGCCAAAAAATAAGTTACATATAGTAATCTTTACAAAAAGTATTGATATCTCACAAAAAAATTATCATTGAAAAAAGGCCAAGTTCCACTTACTCTTCCAAAAAATTCCGCCTATGAAAGTAGTGATATCGATTATTGGGGCCAAGTTTATTGTTGCTGCTGTATATCCCGCACTTAAATTTATTATTGCACGTTCTTCTGTCTCAATTCTCTTAAAGTAATACCGACTTTACACTTGGCCAGTTTGTAAAATTTTACGAATCCCCTTAAAAAAAACTGACCAAGTGTAAAGTCGGTATTACTTTAAGAGAATTGAGACAGAAGAACGTGCAATAATAAATTTAAGTGCGGGATATACAGCAGCAACAATAAACTTGGCCCCAATAATGGATATCACTACTTTCATAGGCGGAATTTTTTGGAAGAGTGGGTGGAACTTGGCCTTTTTTCAATGATAATTTTTTTGTGAGATTATTCTTTCTTGAAACAATTCCATGTATTCTGCAATTAGGATTATCCACAGAGTCGCAAACACACAAATCAGAATTTCTTTTAACTATCTATTCATAATTACAATGCTTAGAACTCAAAGGATTATCGAAACCTTTACAGTAAAACCTCATTCAATTATCACAACAATTTTTCTACTACCGAGCCTTTTTTCCATTACCTGTAGAGTGTAATTGCTATCCGAATCAAAGTCCGGATCACTGAACTGATCGTCTGAATCGGTGTCATCATTTGAATCACACGACACAGATCCAGAGTCTGTTAATGAGTGAGGAGACTTGGCCATTCGCTGATGAACACGCCTTTGTTCGGCTGCATATTGGGAGAGCGTGAATGTTTGAACATGAGAGTGAGTCCAAGACATACCTAATGTCGAGCCGCCCTGAAACGGTCAAAAATCAAATTTTGAGTCATTGTAAATGAAGAATCATCATGCGGGATGTATCAAAAGTTCTTTGAAACAATTGCTTCCATGTTCCAAATAAGAGAGATTTATTCTCCAAAAAGAGCGAGAAATTGTTTTCCAAGGAAGGAAAACAACTGAAAAGTCAAGATTTTTTAAATCATTTTTACGTTCCTTATCCTATAAAAGGAAAAGTATTGTATAGGTAATGGGCTAAAATTTTCGATGTCGAGTTTTCAATGCCAGAACCCAAATAATTGATTTTCAGCTATAGGTTCATGTGTGTTTGTCTGTCAACAAGACATCAGAAGAACGGTAAGTGCTAGAGATTTGAAATTTGGTACGTATATCACTTTTAAACCAAGGAAAAACCACAAAACTTTTGTTTGAAATCGAATTTATCGTTGTATATCGAATTTACACGAATCCCGCCAAACAATATAAATTAAGAGCTTTATACTGCAAAATTAACCACCTATGACCAAATGTTTTTTTAATTCGATTTTTGAATTCTCAGAGGTAAACTTTTTTCTCATTTTCGATAATAAACCAAAATATAGTAGGTATAATTCTCACCTGTGATGGCACACACGTAAATCCTTGTTTTCGTGGAAAATAATAAACACACAAACTATCAAATGTTATGCCTTTCTTTTCTTTCTTAGCCAATGGTAATTCTGTATCATACCCATCTCCTGTGTGACTATTGGGTCTTTTTAAATTACTTTTAAAATTGCATTGTCTACTTGTAGAAGGTATAATAGGTATTTCATTAACTATGCAAGGACTAACAGTAATAGTTTGAAGGTAATTGTTCGGTTGAACTGATATCTTATCATCATCAATACCGCTAATGTCTATATCTTCATCATCGTCAACATAATTCCCTTCTACTTCTCCTTCATGTGTATCTTTCCATTGAATTCTAGTTTGTTGTTCATTTACATTACCAACGTCAATTATCATTCCATCTTCAAGATCCGTACGAACATTGCCGTCTAAAGATTCGTTGAGTGTATTATAATTTATGTTTATTCCTTCAGTCCTATTGGTTTCTATCAAATTTAATTCATCACCAAGTTCAGACTGATTTACATTTCCAAAACGGATTTTATTATCAAATTCATTCTGATTTGAACAATTTTTTTGTTCAAATTTGTTATTTTCTGAAACAGGTTCAACTTTATTTGTATCCATAATGAAAACATCACATGGCGATTTAGTTAAATCATCAAATGTAGGCATTGTTAATTTTGGTAGCTGCTTATCAGTAGTTACATCTGAAAATGATGGTAATTTTTCAGTATCAGAAAATAATGTAGGAATTTTGTCATTATTTATTTCTGAAAATGACAGCGTAGCTGTTGTCATCCAAGATGTTTCTTCACTTGACGACTGACTTGAAGAATCACTCTTATTATTCATTTCGTCAAGCGGTTCTGAATCAATACCAGAATCTATGCTATCAGATTTCTCACAAGTTTCATCATACTTGCATGTAGATTTCATTGAACATTTACTATCATAATAATTTTCTAGAACAGTCTTGTGATTAGTTGCATCATTTTCTAAATGTGTACTGTTATTAATTACATTTACTACAGATTGTTCATTAATCGTCTCAACATCCATTGCTCTCTTTTTAGAAATTTCATATTCTTGTTCGCCTATTTCAATATTTTTTAATGTTTTATTTTTTGAACTTTTTCTTTTGACGCCCCTTTCTTTTGTTATGTTTCTCAAACAATCTATTTCATATTCGATTTCCTCGTTATTAATGTTTTGTTCTACAATAGAATTTCCACCTTCTCTTATTTCTGTAATATCTTCTTCACTTTTGTTGGTCTGAATGTTTGCTAACTGAACCATTGGTATTTGAAGGTTTGTAGTTTCATCTTCCATCCTAATATCGATTTCATTTTCAACATTAACCTCACTTTTGTCATCTTCAAAATTTAATTGATTAATTTGATTAGGAATTCCAACTGAATTCTTAAGATGCTTCCTTTCATTTTCAATATAAGTTTCATTAATTTCATCAGCATTTGTTTCTTTACTCTCAAACACTTTTCCCGTTTCACAACTTAGATCCTCTTTGATTTCGACAATTTCGTTTTTGTTTTTACTGATTACGGCGGTTAAATTATCAAATTGGTTTACACATTGATCAACAATATAAGTCATTATACTTCTGACTGTACTTTGTTTGATTGTATTACAAATATTACTAGTAATAGATAAAACATCTACGGAACCAATATCAGTTTCTAAGTGATCATTGGCGGCTTCTTTATTTACTTTCGATTCCAAAATGCTGTTAGTTATTGTTTCTATTTCTTTATCACTACTTTCTCTATTCATCAATTTATTTTCTCCGACATTGGTTTGTTGGCCATTAATAAATTCTTTATGATTAAACTTGATTTCTTCAACCTTATTATTTTTTACTTGGACATTTTCAATATGTGTTCCAATTTTTAAAACTTCAGCAGTAGGAATTTTCGTTAAGTTTTCACTTATTGTGCCCTCAACATTATTCAATAATTTTAAATTTGGTTCCAATTGATTGAGAATTTGTTTTTCGGGAGCTCTATTTATCAGTACTTTTAGATCTTTCTCATTAATTTTTTCTATTTCTTTGCTTTCACTTTTCATCTCATCGACATCTGAGGTACTACTCGCATTAATTACATCACCGTCTTCTTGATTGTCTCCCAGCACTTCATTACTTTCTTCATTTTTGACAAGTTCAATTTTAACATAATTGTCTATTTCATTGTTTATAGTTTCTTCATTGTTTTTCCCAGAAACCTCCTTTTCAATAAATCCTTTTGGAGTTTCATTGGTAAGATTAATGTTGACTTCTTTATTTGTGTGAACAATTTTGTTACTAAACGCTTCTTTTGTTTCATCACACTTGACACTGGCCCCTTCATTTGACTCATCACGTTTGTTGTTGACTTGTTCATTGGTATCAGTCTGTTTCGTACTGACGTCCTCATTGGATTCATCTCGTTTAGCGCTTTCTTTCAGGCCAATACATTTGTTAACCTCCTTAGTATCAACATCCATGTTATTGATTCTGTGTTTGTTTACTTGATTGGTCAACGCAATATTACTGATCAATTTGCTTGCATTGTATATTATTGAACTAAATAAAGGTCCTTTGAAAAGGAACCGATGTTTTATTTCCTTACTTCTCGATGAGAGAAATTGAAACTAGTATTACAATACACTACAATTCCCTTAGTTCCTTAAATTGAACATCTGCAACAAACAAAGAGATAAATATTAACAAATAGTCCGCGATATAGGTACGAATCTCACCTGGAGGGAACTTCTTTATTTTTTCATTTCCGAAATGACATGGCTAGTCCCATTGAAACCAATGATTTTAGATTACTATTGATCTAAATTAACAATAATCTCACTATGGTCAATTCATCGTGAGAACTTTTCGAGAAATGTCCGGATACCTAAAAACCAAATTTTGATTGGTTTGCAGAGATTAAGGTCAGCTCTAATTAGCATCTTTATTTTTTTTTTAGTCGAATAGAAATGAAGTTGACTCACCAACTATTACATTACGAAAACCATTTGTTATTTCTCTAGGTGATGGTTCAGAATCACCGCCCTCATTACGCTAATAAATTCTGTTACTGGCACATTTCAATAAGATATCTTCCGACATGGCCACGGTCAAATCAAATTTGAGCACTGAAAATAGAAGAATTTTTTCTAAGAAATTTCTGTGGATAACTTATTTAACACTACAACACTTTGCGGTAGACTCTGATGGTTTTATTGATAAAAAAAAAATACTTTTGAAGTACACAACTTTTCACGCGTATGCCAAGTTGATGTAGTCACTAACTTCAATAATTTCATACATCTACAAAAAAGGTTCCTTAAAAGAAATTTATAAATGTCGTATTCTACGTACTTCGGTTTATATTCTAATCAATACTATTAAAGTGTAATTATTATCGGCAAAAGGCTAATGCATACCTAATTTAGATTAGGTAAACGTTAGCCTTTTTCAGCGGTAAGCATTAGAAAGAGAGGTTTCAGTAGGGTGTTAACAGAGGCATCCAAAGTAAAATCAAAGTAATATCAAGGAAAGAGATACTTTAGTCAGTTTTGTATCTAGTGCATCCAAGGCGTCTTGATTTAAACTGATCCTCTTCCACAAATAGTTGAAATCTTCTTAAAAGGGTAGGCCTCTAGTTGGGCTTTGTTTCTGTGCATATACCTTTAAGTCTGATTATAAGGGGGGGGGGGCACAAATCAGGTGCAGCCTCGTAAATTTAGATTAGGTAAAATATTAGTCTTTATCAAGGAAAGAGATAATTTAGTCAGTTTTGTATCTAGTGCATCCAAGGCGTCTTGATTTAAACTGATCCTCTTCCACAAATAGTTAAAATCTTCTTAAAAGGGTAGGCCTCTAGTTGGGTTTTGTTTCTGTGCATATACCTTTAAAGTCTGATTGTAAGGGGGGTGCGGAGGGGGGGGGCAAATCAGGTGCAGCCTCGTAAATTTAGATTAGGTAAAATATTAGTCTTTATCAAGGAAAGGGATACTTTAGTCAGTTTTGTATCTAGTGCATCCAAAGGCGTCTTGATTTAAATTGATCCTTTTCTACAATTTTTTAAACTTTATAGCAAAATAAATGAAAACGAATTTTCAATAACCTCTAGTAAAATGAACTCATACCAAAATAAAATTACCTAATCACAAAACTACTTTTTATTATTTTAAAAACACCTCATAAATATTATGGAAATGTTTTAATTATTTATCATCAATAATTAAAAATTAATCAAATCAGTTTTACACACACGTTAATTTTCCGCTAATATGGGTAATCGAAAATATAGAAATCCAGAATCCACTAATGGCATTATTCTCAGAAATAAAATTAACAATATTTTTGACTTTTGACAGTTCAGATCAGAAATCACCGTTTCACGAATTCACGATATCGGAAAATTTCCAGTTTACTAGTCATAACTTCACTCCACAAATCACAATCTTCACATTCAAAATTTCAAATTCAAATCCACATAGGAAAATCGAGATTTTGAAAAGTATCGTCAAATCGCATCGTTATAAATTTATCGATACTTACTTCCAATCTTCGATAGCTTTAATATTCGACAATGTGAACCGTATTTTAATTACAATTAAAAAAGAAATAAATGGTACGGAAAACCGTGCTAGCATTTCTCTCCCTTAATCATTCTATCAGACTACCATCGAATGTAGATGTTGCTCTTCTAAAGTTTGAAGTCTTTTAGTGATATTAATGTTATATTTCTATTTTCTGTTGACCTTATTTTAAAAAGATTTTGCAGCATTTGACTGGTGATTAGCAGAGTTTTTTTATTCTTAAAATTATACAAGGCCGTGGTTGAGTAGGCTGGAATCCAGAGTGCAGATTTCAGGGAATTTTTTTTTTTACAAAATACCAAAAATTGTAAAATATAATACTTGGGTGACTGGCCCCAAAACCAAAATTCCTGCAAAATAGAAAAAATCGTCAAATATAATATTTGGATAACTGTGCATACCAAATTTTATCAAAATCAGACAAATTTTATATACTTTCATGTGTGGGAAGCCTAGTACTAATACCACAATTTTTCTAATATCTGTTTGCCCACGATAACACTCGAAGCCATTATTAAAATTTTGAGCCTTATTAGTCAAACGTGGCCAAATGTTGCCCACTTTAGTCGAGAAAGATCTACACATTTCAGCGAACTACTAGTATTAGTCATTTTGATGTCTGGAATATAAGTAAGAGATGTGAAATGAAGTGAGTAAAATCTTGCGAATAGGATCGTCATTTCAAAAGTATTTATAAGAAATCCATACTAATATTATAAATGCGAAAGTAACTCTGTCTGTCTGTCTATCTGTATGTATGTTACGCTTTCACGCTTAAACTACTGAACCGATTTTGATGAAATTTGGTAAGGAGATAGACTAAACTTTAGGAAAGGACATAGGCTACTTTTTATCGCGAAAAAAGGCGCCGAAACTATAAACGGCCATGCCTATAAGGCGCCAAGCGAAGCCGGCGTATCCTGCTAGTATATAAATATGGAAGAAAAATGATTTTAACAAATAAAATTTCAAACGATAATTGAATTATCGATTTTTTATTGCAATCGATATGAAAATAATAGGGGAAAGGGGGAGAAAAAATTTAAGGAGGGAGATTTTTTTATCTTTATAAACAAAGATAGCTGAACACTGAACAGCTGTTCCCGATTTCGTCATTGTGAGTGCGGCATATCACAGAGCATCCTGGACAAGGAACGAGGGATTTTCAGACACGCTGGATTTTTCCCATCTGCGGCTTAACTTTTTACGTTTACAAATTGCTTTCTTGATAACTATATTCTAAAGTTAAAAATTTAATTTAAATATATAAATTACCTGCGTATTAATTGTTTTTTTATTTTAATATATATTTAATTGTTTCCCTCTGTAATGTTCAATATTGATTTTGATTTATGAATAATGTGAATGTTGAGATAAAACTTAATATTGATACTCTACCTTAATAGAAAACTCTGAAGAAAAAACATTTGTACATTCCTGTGAAGGACCTTTTAATATTAGCACGACACTTTTTGAAAGTGATTTAAAAGGGGAAAAATATTAAGGAAATATATTCTCATTTTTAATTTTTTATGTTAACATGTTAGCTTTTTTGATATATTTTAACCTAACTAGATAGGTTAGGAAACATTTTTACGGTCATGCCTTGATAATCAATCTTGCTTGAGCACGACACAGTTTGAAAGTGATTAAGAAGGTGAAAAATATTAAGGAATTATATTTTTTTTTGAACGTGACTTTTTGTTTGCCCGAGCTTCGCTACGGTTACGAAATTCAACAACAATTTCGAGATTCCGATATGAAATCTTCTCAAGTTTGGATTTTTGGTGGAACCGACCCCCCCCCCCCCCGTAGAGCACGGCTCCTATTTCAAAAAAATCAATATTTTACTCAAGGATATTACTTTTTGTACTGCGGAACATCTTCGAACAATAGATAGATTAAAAAGGGAAGATATTAAGGATATCACGGGATTAAAAGTGGTGGGATTTTGAAAAAAGGGATTTATTTTGGAGAAAGGGGAGATTTTTCTTGTTCAGGATTCTCTGTGATATGCCGCACCCCGTCGTTGTCGATTCTGAAACCAGGGAGGAGTATATTATGGTGTCAATTTTAACCCAAATAGATAGACTAGAAAACCTTTTCACGGCTATGCCCCTATTAGAAAACCTTTTCACGACTATGCCCCTATTGCGTATGTACAACTGTCCAACATTGACCCATGAGGGAATAAAAAAACATTTTTTTTTAAAAAAAGAACGCCATTTAATCCTCCCCGGTTCCTGAGATAGTGGGAGAATATACGGAAAATTCTGGTTGGGTATTTAAGAATATTTTATTATTTTCCGTACATGTTACGAATGATGTGCGATACCTACTGATGATTTTTTTTTTCTTTCGATATTAAATATTTATTTTGATTGTCGTCGAGTATTCTAAGGACTAATCAGAGGCTAGAGTTCAAAATAGAAATGGAAGGTAGCAATAGATTTTGAAAAATACTTTGAAATGCTATCAGTCAATTCCCGTAGATATCTACAGGGTGTTTGGCTATAAATAAGACCCCTGCATATGGTGTGTTGCTGAGATCAAATGGAACATTTTTTTACGAAATTCGTTAGTGAGCCAGACGAAGCATAGCCGAGTTACAGGGTGGAGAAGGTCATTTTTGAACAACTTTCGTCGTAGCTTGGTGGTTTCTGTGTGACCGAACAAAAAGAAGATGGACCCTAAATCATAGTTGTTTATGGCGGTGATTTCAAATATGCCATCGAAATTTTAAAAAACAAAAGCAAAATGGAGGAAAACCTGGAAAGTGATAAATTTTTTTTGTCTGTTCTCAAAAATGATTCGACTTATGAAAAAGAGTCTCTTTCTAAGAATTTTTGTGTAAAAAAAATTGAAAAATCGAACAAAAAATTTAATTCCCATGTTAAGAGAGAAACCACGAAAATGGTCCGATTACGATAAAATTTTAGAAATAAGCTCCAATTAAGGTCCTCGACACAACTGTCAAATTAGAATTTCGAAAAAGAACGTGAACCAAAATGGCAGCCTTCAAATCGGAGCACTGCACTGCATGCAGTTAATTTTCCCGGGAATCCCCGACTATGGAGAAAAAATTTTCATTTTTTCGCTAAATTTAGGGAATTTACGAGTAAGTAGGCCTTGCTCAATGAGCGAGGGGATATAAAGGGCGCCGGCGCCCTGGACGGTCGCCCAACCGCGCCCTACACTAACACCGCTACTGGTACCTTGAAACATAAAACAATATTTTGAAGAAGGGTGAAAATTGTTTTTTTTTTGTGATCGATTTCAAAGGCGCATTGTTCATTAGAATTAAATTTGGTTATAAGGAAGGATTATTTGTCCGAAACCATATTTTTGTCCGCGATATGGACTGCATATTGCATAATGCATGCTACTTACAAGGTGAGCCATTTCGTGTGGAACAGTAAAATATCTCAAATTTGTATGAAGATAGTAAATAAATTCTGATTCTCGGGAGATTATTTAGGGTTGACCTGCAGAACCATTTCAAGGTCAACTTTATTTTGTTAAATGAAAGCAAGTACTTTAAATTTCATATTGGATCATATCTAATTTGCATCTTTCTATTCCTGGTTACCGCAATGCCGGTTATAATTTAGCGAGACTTCTGTTCTGTGATATAATCAAATAAAAGCTTTGTCAAAATATTAGATTGAAATTATTGTTATAAACACACCCTTTTCCGTAATTTTTAAAGTTTATAAATTGTATAATGTATATGTAACACAAATCATGATCCGAGATATTTGACTGTTTCATATAAAATAACTTACCCTGTATTTCAAAAAAGAATCCTAGTATCTATCACAAACCAAAAATTGTTGACTCGATTTATCTTATTCGTGTTCAACTGCTCGTTTTGCGTAGATACAAACCGATCAGAACCGAGATATACCGGACCTTAGTCTATAAAATTTCCCTGCATATTAAATAAAAGTACGTATTTATTTGTGTTACCTGCATTCGCAACCATAAAAGCTTTTACTAAAAGCTATCCATGCGGGACTAAATTCTTCATTATGTTATGAAAACGTCAAAACGTTTTAAATTAAATAGGCAATAATCATTGTCGTCCGAGGATGTACCTATGACAGTATGGACAAAAATATGCTTTCAAAAATATGAAAGCAAAATACATGTGAAATATTTGCGACAAAAAATATTCCTCGTAGGGAATTATTATGAAAGAAAAATACATGCACAATATGTGTGAGAAAAAGGGCCCAGCTCATCGTGGGGCAAAAATATGAAAGAAGAATACATGTAAAATATGTGCGAGAAAAAAATATTTGGGCCCCGCTGGGCCCCCGGCTCATGGGGGGGGGGCAAAAATATGAAAGAAAAATACATGTGCGAAAAAAAGTGGGCCCCCGGTTCATCGCGGGACATTATTATGAAAGAAAAATGCATGTAAAATATGTGTGAGAAAAAATATGTGGGCCTAACGGGCCCCGGTTCATCGTGGGTGAAAGAAAAATGAATGTAAAATAAGTGTGAGAAAAAATAAGTGAGCCCAATAGGCCTCCGGCTCATATATGAAAGAAAAATGTGGGGCCCTTCTTCCAATATGCCTGGTAGGCCCCCGGAGCCCCAGTCCGCCCCTGGCAAGAGAAGTGTGGAGATAAAAGGAGAATAGAGAGGCCCCAGTATATTTCCATCACTATTGTAAATGGCCGCTGATTAGCACACAGTCGTGGAAATATTGGTGGAAATAAATAAACAGCGGGTATGGTTGTAATGGAATATTTTTGTAATGGAATATTTTTAAAATCATAAATATCACAATAATTAATACTCGTAATTATATTATGCACTTTCATACTCCATATTGATTACCAACTGCAGTCTTTATGTAGCTACTAATGGGTCTTGCGTGCATTTACATCATATTTACATGGTGTATTATTACGGAATACCTTTACCTTTTCATTATCTCACTAATAGTGTTGGCATGTCGAGGCGGACTATCCCACCGGGAAAGGCCCGGTGAGCCGCTGCCATTTTGACAAGGGGACTATGAATAAAGGGGGAAAGAGGAAAAGTGAAGAGGAAGGAAAAGTGGAAAAAGAGAGAAGGGAATGACATAATAGGGAGGGAGAAAGAGATGGAAACAGGAAAAAAATGGATTACGGCATGTTGCAACGAAAAAGTAGCACTCTATGCCAGTTTTTTAATACGCGAAGAAAAAGTAAGACCCTATGGACTTCTAAAGATGATAGGGCGGTGGTGTGAACTAGTGATTGTCATGGTTGTTAACAACGGAAGACATAATAGCCGACTCCGCAAATAATAGTTGGGACGTAGAAAATTATGATGTTCCACTGTTATCAATGCTTCAGAAGAGAACTTTTGACTGTAAAAGACCGCTATATGGATCCTGGGAAAGTTCGTTTCCCAGTGTTGCTCCATTGGCCTTTTCTTGTTAGAGTAAGAAAAGCGTCACCAAGTTATGTTGATTCACTAATGCTCCAAATGGAAGCTTCAGGAATGCCACGTAGCGTCGCAGAATATATTACATCTAACCTAAATATTACAACAGGTGTCAGTATTGTACAACATGTTGAGCAGTTTAAGAGATGTGGGGCTTATAGGCCGATCTCCGTGGCCGAGTTATTAAGACCACTGACACACTTAGTCTGGAGGTTGTGGATTTGAATACCGCTCGGAGCAAAAATTTTCTGATCGAATTTTATCATTTCCGGAATGGCATGACTGTAAAGAGGAAGCGGTTCCGGTGCATAACTTTTTTTTAAAAAAAAATGTAAACAAAAAAAGGGTTTATAAGGTATACGGTATCTAGTCTTGCTTTCCGTGGTCGAGGTGTTGTTATCTCCTAGTCCGGAAGCTTTAGCTGAAAGTTATAAATGCCAGCCGGAGCGTAAATTTTCTGAAATAATTTTCATGTGAAAGAAAAAAGGAAGAGATGAAAGGCAAGAGAAAAGGATGACGAGAAAAGTGATTTGGGGGGAGGGGGGGGGGTAAAGAGAAATGGTTAAATATACCTAGAGAGAAAGAGGAAAAATGAGAAGGAAGAAAGAAAGGAAGAAAAAAACAAAGAGAAGAGACTAAGAGAGAGATTTGAGTGGGATGAAAGATAGAGAGAAAGTGGGAGCGATGAAAAGAGTGGAAACTAGAATATAGAGACAGAACAAATTGGTTGCCATGGAAACTTTTAATGTAAAATTTAGGGTGTGAGGAAAAGAGTTTAAAAATGTATGTTTATTTTATTTTAAATAACACATGGTTTTCCAGTCAGTCTTCAGCCTCCTGAACACTTTGTTAGCTACAATGAATGATTAATAATGGAAATTAATTAAAACTGACGATCAATGCTGTGACTTATTCTTATTGACCCTATCTGCGGTCCATGTTAGAGAAAAATGTGGACCTAAAAGCTGAAATAAATCATAGGGTCAATTGAGTGAATGGATGAATTGGAGGAAACTGATTGAACTACAGTATTTAAAGGCGTTTCCCCTTTAAAAGGAAAATAGGTAGTTAGATCAGCATTGATGGATATGGAGTCCGGCAATTTATCAAACTCGGAGATATGCTGTTTTTTTTACGGCAAACTAATTGTTTCAAAAATGTCCTATAATACTGTAAAGTAAAGCTAAAATGAAACTATCAATAACTTACAACAATGTTTGACACCAGATTTGTCTCAGTTGTTATCTTAGATTTTGATAATCAAATACTTCTCAAAGTTGAAAAAAACTTTTCATTTTCCCAAATTACAAACACTTCATTATATCGGTCCAAATACAAACTCCACGGAATATGAGTAATCCGCTTTGTACGGACGGGGAAGTGGGTTGCAACACGTTACTGAGAATGAACTGTGTAAACCAGGATTTTCAAGTCCTGCCTCGTCTTCAACTAACTTCTACTTCAATGATTCAAACTTTCTTGCTCACATAATTTTCATCTCTTCTCATTAAATATCCATGGGTACCTGTGGTCTTAAATTTTCTTTGGAACCCCATGCGTGGATATAGTCCTCTTGTTGGGGGGGCACAATCGCACAATATACCTAATAGAAAATTAGGAGGGGAGGGAAGTCTCGTATCCTAGAGACCGGGGGTTCGAGTCCTGGGCAGTACTTTTTATTGCAATGTTTATGGAGGTACGATATATCTAATTTGTTAAAAGCTGTAGAGCTTACCTCAAATACCTTTCATGACTACAACATGCATTCTAGGGAATATCAAAGCACTTAGTTGAACTTGAGATCTTTCGATTACAGTTTCTCTCTCTCTCTCTCAATAACGATGCTTCATCCTGTGTTGCCATCTTGACGATTTTATGAGCGTGATGAAGAAAAAAGTGCCATGACGGATGACAGAATTTTTGACGATTTTTTATTAACGTATTTCTATTTAGGGACCCGTGCCCCCCCCACTCAATGGGATAAAAAACAGAGCGAATCACCTTTCATTTGATTTTTAATTTTTTACTTGATTAGGTATAATGAAATTTGAGCAACACCGTCCGCTTAAAAAAACTGGGGGTGGGGCACGTAACCCCCGGGCCCACCCCTATATCCGCGCATGTGGAATGTGGAACCCCTGTCACTCTGATTGTATTCCTCAATCTCCCTTTTTTTTTATCTCATTACATTTCCATGGGTACAAGTTACAAGTGGTCTTAAATTTTCTTTGGAACTTAAATCTTTGAATAACATGTTAATTATAAGTGTTAAAAATATTAACTTTTAAATAAATAAAAACAAAACACTTACCAAAAACACTATTTATAATTATTTATAAATAAACTACTTCCATCCTTCGACTCGACTAGACTGATGATGAATCGAATGATTCGAAACTAGTTTCTTTATAAATAATTATAAATAGTGTTTTGTTTTTATTTATTTAAAAGTTAATTTCTTTGGAACCCCCGTCACTCTGATTGTATTCCCCAATCTCCCTTTTGTTATCTCATTAAATTTCCATGGGTACAAGTGGTCTTAAATTTTCTTTGGAACCCCTGTCACTCTGATTGTATTCTCCAATCTCCCTTTTCTTATCTCATAAAATTTCCATGGGTAATAGGGGTCTTAAATTTTCTTTGGAACCCCTGTCACTCTGATTGTATTCCTCAATCTCCCTTTTCTTATCTCTCTATTTGTGACACTCCTTAATCTCTTTTTCATTAATATTGGAAATGTCCACTTTTTTGAGAACCAAATGATCGCAAACAGTCTCCGTCATAAATGATATCAGCTATGGATCTTATCAATGAGAATCCATTCTATATTCTTTAAGCTCATTACAGACTGTCCGTCTTAGTGTTCACTGAGTCGACCTTGCCGATGAGGTTGCCTGCATTGATAGTTCTGTTACGAAACACCAGCTTGCCATTAGTACGGACGGACTGCATAGACATCACCCGACCAGACCCAGACCCATGCTCCGTATGACGAGCTTTGTTTATAGTATTTCAGCATAATAATAATAATTAACGTTTTATTTCAGTAGCTACAGATTCTCCGACAATGGGTTCTAACCAACTATACCCTCCTCGTATAAAACGATTACCTGCTTTTTGCTCAAAGTTGCTACTATTATTTTTAGACACAAAAAATGAAGTGTTTCATAGTTACCAAATTTTTCAGCTTTGAGAATGCTCTTGATGATATTCAAAATCTGGGGAAACAACAGAGCCAAATCTGACTCCAAATTTTGATGAAATTCACTGGTATTTTTATTTTTGCTCTACCTAACTTTATAGAACAGGGGTTCCCAAACTTTTTGGTACCGCGCCCCCCTTTCTTGAACTGAAAGCCTCTCACGCCCCCCTTCCCTTTACATTAGATATAAATTATGAATGGGTATGTGTGTTGCTGAATAATATCTCATTCAAAACGCTAATGTGTTAATGAATGTTATCTTATTCAAAGCGCTAATGTCTTGCTGAATGCTAATATATTATTCAAAACGCTAATGTGTTTCTGAATGATATCTCATTCAAAACGCTAATGCTGAATGCTTTATCATTCAAAACGCTAATGCGTTGCTGAATGCTATCTCATTCAAATTTTCTAAAATAAAATTACCTTTGTAAAAAAATTGTGTACATTTATATTTTAACTAAATGATAATAACTCAACTAGTCTCGCGCCCCCCTTGGCTTGCCTTCACGCCCCCCAGTTTGGGAACCTCTGTTATAGAGCATTCTTTAGAATTAAGTAGTTTGTCTTCGCAAAAACACCATAGGTTTGAGTTTATCGAGCTTCGGACTCGAGTATACAGTTCAAAGGGTCTAATATCGGCAAATTTTGATGGTGGGACTGCCTGTATACTGTATATCAACGCTGATCTAGCAAACTAATACACTCTTGTACAGTACTTTCATAATGCCATTTACATTCTTATCACACAATCGTTCACAGGTTACTCAGCTTTTAATTTCAAATTTTTCTTCAACATGGTGCGCAGCTAGGGGAAATGAGTCACGGCAGTTTTGATAGTTGATTTTAATAAAAATAGATTTACCTTTAATAGGTACCATTATTAAACCTCTCGCGCCCGTGGTAGCAAACTTGCTACCAAAATTTGGTGAATTATCTAATTTTTCTTCTGTCCCCCCTTAGTATTTTTGTTGATTTCGTTACAACCGCTTTTCCGACATTTTCTAAAGAAATGAAAATGTTTTTCTTTTCTCTCATTCAGCAGTCAAAGATATTATCTTTTGATTCTGTGTTGACATAATACCTACTAAATAATATATTGAGTACTTAAGAAAATGGGGAAACCTTAATCTAATCACACGAAACGTAAATTTTTACGTTTCGATAGGAAATTAATCACAAATCGGTAACACCATTCATTAATTTAATATTCTTACCCCGTATACTTTAATAATATTTTAACTGTAAGTAGGTACACTTTTTCACGATAGTAAATTTTGCAATTATTTTTTTTTTTAAATCACAATAGTTTCCACCGATAAAAAAAAAAATAATTACATAAAAATAAAATAATCGTTAATAAAAAATTGAATCTTCCCGATAATATAACATTAATATTTATTAAATAATTAAATTTATTTTTAACAAAAATAATACAAATTATTAAATTACATTTACGTACCTTCTGATTTTTTTTTATATAGGTAAAGAATAATTTTAAATTATACCTACTTAGATATACAAATTGTTTGGAGGAAATGTTTAAAACAAATTAATTAAAAATAAAAAAGTGAAGAAAAAAAAAATGAAAAGACGTGAAAAGATATGTTCGAGAATCTGAAATCCGAAAGGGCTCTTCTATAGTTTGTTGTATTATTTCCAACTTTGCCACGATACGGAAATTTTCGTCTGTACGGTCATGTATACTTTGTATACTGCTGGTATTTCGTAATTAGGTTTAAAAAATATTAGTAAAATAATGAATAACCTAGGTATTATACACTAGCTATTTCGCACGTGCTTCGCTACGATTCTTATATTGCTATTTTTGTTTTCCAAGGACAATGGAAATTGGGTGGGGTGAGTATGGGTTTGTGTCCAACCTGTATATTGTAACATTGAAAAAAAAAACAAGATTTAAACGTTTCGCCAAGGGCCTTAGAGGCACGGCCATTCTAACTTTTTAGTATTTTCTAAGTTTTATTTTGCCCATTTACGATGTCGAACTCGCTACTCTGGAATGGCTGGCTAAACGACCACCCAAAACTTTCTCGTTTTGAGTTAATATGTTGTCGTGACAAATTTTAGAATATCGGATAGTGACTATCTGATTTAGGTGAATAGGTAAATTAGATTTTTTTTTTTAACTCGAAAACTGTTTGACATATTTTAGTTCTGATAATTTTCCTGAGGTCTTAGACTATGATTTTGAGGGGGGTCCAGTTCCATTAATTTTTCGCTATCTGCTACCGTTTGGACTGTGGCATTGGAACAGACAACCTCTACCACATAGGTACACACAAATTTCTGATTTTTATATTTAGATAGATGACTACCAAATTGGTAGAGAAATGTCAAATATTAAAATTTGATTTAATATATTTTTACAGTACCTAATTGATATTAATAAGCACTAACGAAATGCATTTCCTGAAGTTTTTTAATTCTTAAACACCAAAATAAAATATGTTCTTGAGTGTTGGGAAGACCTCCCATTCTTTCTCTTCTCTCTTTTTTCACAAGACTAGACTGGTGGAAAAGGTCTGCGGCCAACTATTATAATAAGTTGACAATGTACCGTGGCGGCGTTGTTTATGGTCCCCCCTTTAGGATCCTCTAAAGGAGTTCACTTTAGGTCCATCAAGGTCAAATAGATTAGTCAAATAGATCAAATAAATCAAGGTCAAACTATTGAGACATTTGCAATTGAATTTAGCCATGTTTGAAAAAATAGGTGCTTTAACGTTTTACGGGGCTCCCCCACAGAGCAAGGTTTGAGGGGCGGCCATTTTGATAAGGTTTGATCTTCTGCAGTCCATTATTTCTGCACCATGCGCGTGTCGTCACAAGTCACCGTTTTGTATTCATTTCCATAAGTGCTGATAGGTTTACCTTAGCTTATCAGGAATAACTATTGTTTAACGTTTTACGGAGCTCCCCCGCACCGCAGGGTTTGAGCGGGCGGCTCTGCCTCCATATTGATAATGTTTGATCTTCTGCAGTCCAAAATTACTGCACCATGCGCATTTCGTCACAAGTCACCCTTTTTCATAAGTGCTGATAGGTTTACCTAATCAAGAATATTGCTAATTAGTATCATGTGGCCCTCAAATGTACGGAGATGTACGGTCATAGAACTATTATTGTACGGTTTTTCGATTGTACTATCCATCTGGCAACACTGTATTTCTTTATTATAAACCCGGCCAAAGCATAAACATGATAAAAGCGTTCTAATTTCACCTATCAAGATACAAAATATTTGAGAAGTAGAGAGTGGAAGTAGAAGTGACAGTGGAAGTGGGAGGTAGAAGTGAATGCTCACAGGAACTTCAGAGAAATAAATAACATTGGTTTGCGTATGAAATAAATTATATCAGGAATTCTCAAACTTTTTAACGTAACATGTCGTCCCAAATTCGCCAAGTTCTACCCATGATGACCCCTTTTGCATAATACATATTTATTTCCTTATTCAATAAAATGGAAAGTAAGTTTTGCAATGGGCTAAAACTTTTTGATATCGAGTTTTTAACGCTAAAATATACGTTTTGAAGTCTCCAGAGCCCAAAGCTTGGGATTCAGCTATAGTCCTGATGTAATAATATGTCTGTCTGTAAACAAGATATCTCAAGTACGGCCAGTGGTAGAGACTTAAAAATTGGGATATAGGTATGTTGGTTTTATGACACGGACAAACCACAAAACTTTTGGATGAATTGGTTTTTCCAAATTTTGCCTAAAATGTAAACGGTTAGAGCTTAATTTTTTTTGCCTATTTATATCATGTTTATGCATAATTATGCACGAAATTTACCACGACACTTTTCGTCAGGTACAAAAAAGGGGGTATCCGGAACTTCAGAAGGACCTCGTAAAACGATAGAGAAAATTACCTTTTTCCGAGCACAATTCGTCGAAGCAGGAGACTATCCGTCCAGCGTCCCATCAATAATTATTATGGGTACCTACACTACCTACCTACTAGAGTCTAAATATCATAACTAGTGAATCAATATGATCAGGTGTTCACGTTAGTGTTGTAGTCATTAATAGAAAAAAATATCTTAATCAAATTAAAAAAAAAAAAANAAAAAAAAAAAAAAAAAAAAAAAAAAAAAAAAAATCGCGTAACAAACAAACATACGTACACATATACAAGTGCATTTCGGGATGTATATGGGAGTCAAAAGTGGAATTCACTAACGTTCACAATAAGAATATTCTAAGCATCAAACCGGGGTGGGGGGCTGACGTGATTTGAGCCGCCACTGGTACCCCCTCAAAAATTGATATCTGAACGAGAGTTACCCTTGAAAAAGTGAATACTAAAAATCATATGGATGCCCGACCTAAATTTTCTGACAAATTGGAAACCCCTGGACGTTGTTATTCATTATTCTGTCATCAAGTTAGTGATGTCAAGTTTAGTGTAGAAGTGCTTTCATATTGTTAGCACTATCTATTGATAACAAAATATACTTTTTAGCTTCATTTGTTCAACAACAGACTTAATAAAAATGAGAGTACAACGAATACGGAGGATTTGCCTCCAAGGAGAAATTAAGGATTGGGTTAGCCAGCGACAATTTAAAACACCAGTTCCCGTAGGATCACTTTAAGATACGTCCAGCAAGATTTTTCTTGGTGGGCAACTGTATTTTTCGGGCCCTTGTATTGATATCTAATTCCGGTACCAGTCCAGACTGGTTAAGGTCAATTTTGGTTTGTAAGTTTCTTACGAATGAGAGTAAAATGAAACTTCCTTCTCGAATGGACTGTAGTAGTTAATGAGACGTTAGGCAAAAAAGGGGTTGAATTTTTCTTTTAAAAAATGCTAAACCATTAGTCTGTCTTACATTGCTGCTAAAATAATAATCAGACATTACATTTTGTACATTGACCCCAGCCAGAGAAATTGGTCCGTCTCCGACGAGGGTTATCCGCGTCCGGGTACCTATAAAACACAAAGCCCAAGTGAGTTTTGTGCTTGACTAGCTCATAATCAACGTGGCTGGACCATAGAATCTTGAAATTTGGAAGATTCCCCTAGAATGTGGGTACGAAATAAAAAAGAAAATATCTAAGTTGTAGCGGAGGTATTGCTGAAAAGGACCCAATGAACCATTTTGTCCTTTTTTAATTTATTGCTTTGTACGTCTGATGCATTGAAACTCACTCCACAGATTTTATAGACTGCAAAGATCTTCAAACACTATTAGTCTGTATCACTTGAACGCTCCATTATCTCCGATCCTGTTTGTGTAAGGACAAAAATGTTTGCAGTACTTAGGGTTCCAATTTCGTTTTCAAAAGGAAAAAAAACAGTCACGTCAAAAAAAATCGTTCGATGATCCAGGGGCATGTGTAATTAAATTAAATAGAGACGTCCCGTTGTACGTTTGTCTCCTTTCAGTAACCTTTGAGATTTTGTTAGCACCAACCATCCGTCATGTTTTTTTATTATCGTGAACGACAAAAAAAAAGTAAAAGAGGCGTTCTACAGTTTCTTGTCCAAATGCTCCCTCACATAATAAAAATGATTAGATATGATTGAAATTGATTCATAAATAAAATAGGAATTTATTTTTTTCAAATAAAGTAAAAATTAAAAAGAAATCGATTTAAAATTAATCGCAAAATATAAAATTTAAATAATATAATATTGACTAGGTATATTATTGCTCCTAATTTCTATTACAATATGGACTTATTTTAATTTAATTAATACAGCCGAATCTCGAATCAATCTAGCAATAAACCATCTCAAAAAATTGTATTGTGGTCTGGAAAATGTCGATGGACCGGAATATTGTGCTAGCGCTCACCAGCGATTGAGGAGGTCAAATTAGGACTTTTTCTCTCTGAGCATATTATGTCCGCAAATGCCTGCAAATGCTAACGGAAACATTTTATTGGACAAATAGTATTTCATTGGACAATTTTTACGAGTTTTTCTGTCATAACTTATTTATTTTGTAATGACAAAATCACCGAGAGGGGGACGGGGGTATTAATATTCCCGGGTCTGGGCTTTTGGAGGGGCCCTTAAAAATTTGTTCATTTTAGTCAAGGGAACCGTAATTTTTTAGTCCTTTAGTCATTGTGACAAAATGGAAGGGAGGGTACTAAATGTATTATGTCGAGCATTTGTGGATATTTATGTTTGGAGAGAAAAAAGTCTTTTGACCATGCGGTTTCCATGAAAAACACTGAATTCTATTAAACACACAAAAAGACGTACTGCAAGAATTTGCGTCTTTCGAACTTCGCCCAAAATGACTCGAATACCGAGGGACGACTGTATAATTTGACTTAGAAATAGGGTTACATTTTCCCTTGTTACGGGTACGGAACCCTAAATAAATTACATTTTTAATCTTATCTAACACTATCTACAAAATACAAATTTTTCGTGTCCCAGTAGTACCAGTACCATTAGTAGTCATAAGTACCAATGTTGGCCACTCCACTAGTAGTCACAAGTACCAATGTTGGACACTCCAGTAGTGATCACAAGTACCAATGTTCGCCAATCAGTATTTAAATAACTTATATTTTCCTCTAACAAAAGAGTGCGCTGCTCAAAGTTTGAAATTTGAACTGAAAAGTTTGAAAGAAGAAAATTATGGGAATTCTGTTTCCCATAATTTTCTTCTCTTAAAATAAACTTGAAAATGATTTATCATTTGATATGGTCAAAATAAAACCCTGGGTTGTTCCATCAGCCGTGACTTCATTAATCGAAAAATTGGCTCCCATTTTTAAATTTATATAAGGGGAGGATTACAAAACATCAATCACAAGTAATTTCTTCGATAAATAATCGGTTGTTATTAATGTACACCCTCTTTAACTTTTAACATTCAATTTGTGGATTTTTTTTTCAGAATAGGTCCCGAAATGTTGACTACATTTCGGGAGTTGAAATCATTTTATTTTCACATACTTTCAACAATACAAGTAATTTCATCAATAAATAATCGGTTGTTATTAATTTACACCCTCTAAAATTATGCAGGGGCTCCCAAAAAAAGAACGGTAGATATTATTTTCTAAAAAAAGCTTTCAGAATTTGGAAAACTCTCAGTCATACTCGTATAATGCGTTTTTTTATTCCAAAGTCGAATATTTTTCCAGTGATTTTCAAATTTTGGACACTTTCAGGAGATTAACTTTGAAATCGTATATTCATGGAACGACCACCTTTTTTTTTTTGAAAATTACACAGAAATAAATGTAGGAGTAACATGGCTGGAGTTATTTCAACTTGGACTTGATCTGTTTTACAGCATTGTGGTTTTGACGTGGATCTTGAGTTTCTTCCTCAATGTAAAGAACACATGTTTGTTTGTTTTCTAAAATTTTACAAACTAAATGTAGTTATCCCAGATGTGGGTTCCGCTCCGTGGTGCGTGGTGGACAAATACGTGGTGGTCCTTTTTGCAAATTGATAAAATTTCTTCGAAAGGAAATTCAAACTGAAATATTTAAAAAAAATTTATTCTAACATGAGAAATCCGCATAATTTCTTCCAATCCAATTATGTCTTACTAACTTTCATTCATAGTGAATAAAGATTCATACTTGATATTGTGATAAGTTACTGGTGTCAAATAAAACAGAGAGCCACTTTAAAAGAAATATGTTTGTTTAACTGATGTAATTAGGTATTACCTATATTGCATTGATTGACATGGTTCTGAGAGCTCATGTCCTGAATAAACTTAGAGCATAAGAGATCTGAAAGTATCTGGGTACTTTTATTTTCTAGTTCCAAAAATCAATTCCTTGTAGGTAAAAATTTGATCCTTCTTTGGCTCCTTCTAAAGGTGCTAACCACTAGAACAAAAGTTGCTCATGGAATAAATAAACATTATTCCTCGTGTTTTGAAATTTAAAATCGTTATCACAATATTGAGCTCCACTTCTTCTTCTTCTTTTGAGACAACTATACTTAATGACTAAAGATGGATTTCTACGAGCCGGACGGATCGGAATTAGGTGGAGGCGTCCCAGGAGGTCTGACAGGTAACATCGTTGCTTGGAGATCAAATCCTGGTGGCATTGTCATTGTACCTTGAGCCTGAAAGTAATAGAAAACATATTAGATAGGTAAATAAAAAGGAAAAACAGTGCTAAGTTCTTTTGTAATATACATATACAAACAGTGCATGTTAGACCGGAATTTAGCTGACGATCATACCATGTTGAATACACCAGTTCGCGTCAGATCACTGAAATTAAGCAACGTCGGGCGTGGTCAGTACTTGGATGGGTGACCCCTTGGAAACACCACTTATCGTTGGCTCATTTTTTCGGTCCAACCATGTGGGTAGCTGGTTTGCAAGTTTCCAGCGAATGGAGGGTGAAACCCTCGTCTTGAATGACCAAGAGATGTTAAAGAGACGTTAAGCCAAATTGAAAAAAAAACCGTAATTTGGCCTGGCTCAATTTTTGAAAATAAGGAAAATGAACCGGTGGAATATTAGTTCCGGTTTATTGGCCATCGCAGGAACTCCAGATGCATAATTTTTTTTTAAATGAATGAATAAATGCATGCGTTAGCCAGGGCAGAGCTCATTTTAGTGAATGATTATCAAATTCTAGCAGTTCTCTAGGTCTAGTGGATATCACACCACTCACTTGCATGGTACTCGTGGGACCCAGGTCAAAGGGTCAGAATATTTGCGAATGAGTGCTTGTGATTGGGGAGTTCATTCAGCCTCGTGAGGAAGATTGAATAACGACCAGTGGCGGCATTATACCAGTAAAAAGATTTAGTTTAGTAGAAGATTGATGAGTTTTTTGCTCAAGAATCTTAGTTAATGCAGTGATACCTTCATAAATTGTGAACATGCCATTTGTCTTTATTCTCACCTGCATATAATTAATTATACGTCTAAGATACCCACCTGTATATAAGTAATTATATGTCTAATTTCTTCCAGGGCGTTAGTCTTTATACCCACCTATATATAAGTAATTATACGTCTAAGTTCTTTCAGGGCGTTGGCTAACATTAAAATATATTTTTTTGTCTTTCTACCCACCTGTATATAAATAATTTACGTCTAAGTTCTTCCAGGGCGTTGGCTTGCATTATAATATAATTTTTTGTCTTTTTACCCACCTGTATATAAGTAATTATACGTCTAAGTTCTTCCAAGGCGTTGGCTTGCATTAAAATATAATTTTTTGCCAACAGTAAAGTGGCAATTTTGGATAATTTTCTAACGGACGGCGAGTGTGCATAAGGGATAACTGCTCGGAGCTCGTCAAGTGCATCGTTTAGATCATGCATTCGACGCCGCTCTCGAGCATTAATATTTAAACGGACGGTTTTTCCTTGGCGATTTTTATTTTTAGGCTGTTGAAGATTTCCAATCGAACCAGAGTGACTTGGATCTTGAAACCTGAAATAATAAAAAAAAAAAATATCAGATTAATACTGAAAAGTGCCAATGAATGTTGTAAATACTGGGAAATTGCAATTGAAACGACACAAACTAGAGCTGAAATATGTCTGGTGTTTATGAAACGAGGGATACCCTGGTCTGCTCAGGTTTTCAGTTTGGGGGATTATCAAATAAGGGGAATTAACTTCGTCAGATAATGAGTCTCGCACGGTTCGTTAAGTACCTTAGAGATATAGCCTTTTCGCGTAAACTTTTTTTTAGAATTGCCAGGGTAGGTCCCCATATTATTTTATCGAATATTTCCAGTGCTTTGGATTACGCATGGTTGACACATCTTAATAATGGCTAGTTTGATCTTGTCCAAATTTGGAGGGTATGTTCAATTGGTAAGGAAAAGTTATGTTTCCCCAGTGCAGGCCTATAGGTAGCTACGTAAGCTTGCACTAGGGAAACATAATTTTTACCATTTTACTTCTGAAGACGAAATTACTGAAAAGAATTCATTGATTATCATATGGATTTATCAAAAGGCTCATCTGACCTCCATTATTCTCCAATTTAGGACCCGATCTGAACAGCCATTCCCATAATGAAGAATTGTCAAGAAAATTGGTCCAATCTGAACATCAATCCCTGAAATTTTCATAAAAATTGTATGGGTGGTATAAGAGTTATGTTGAACACAAGAAATTGTTTAGGAATAGACACGGAACCAAATTTCATTCCTTGATGTCTGAAACGCATTTCAAGTTTCGAGCGTAAATTTCCAATTCATTTTATTCAAATTCCGCACGTCTCAGGAATTACCTGTGATGAGATAAATGCTCAGGACAATTTTCATCTGAAGGCGGACCGGCGGAAACTGACGGAGGAAAATAAAAACCACCCAAACCAACATTCCCTAATGGAGTTCTTCTCCCGGGCACTTGGCTTGTTTCATTTGAATAGTAGCTACTGCTGTTGGAATCCATGGCTCTTCAACAGTCTGAAAAAAGAACACAAATAATAATTATATTAATTTGAGAGAAAACGCTATATATTTATTTAGATTAAATTGAGATGATATCAGATGTCGATAAATCTTCCAAACAACTGCACTGGCATTAGGTCCCCAGAACCCGTACTGGAAAAAATATGGCCCCAAGGAACTCTCCTTATTTTTTTTTAAAAAAAAACTTCTTAAATTCGAAAGCATATCAACTTAAATACAATTCCTATTATTAACACAACTCCTTTAAATCAAATAATGCTAAGGAGTTTTTGTCAGTGCGGGATCATGAGATGTATTTTTCATTTGAAAAATTTTTGTTGAGTCATTAGGGAGACGTCGAATAGGTACTAGAATTTCAAGGTAGAAACATACCTACTTTAGTTCACTTTAGAAAATTATTGGGGCAGGGTTTATCAAAAGACAGAAATCGTGGATTTTATAATATAAAATCCATTTTCATTAGAAAGAGTAAATGGGCACCGCAATTCACTCTCCTTTACTTTGATAAATTCCCCATTCGATATCAGAATTTTAATTTGATTTCCGCACTTTCTTTACCAAAATCTGATTTTATTGGGGTACCTCGGTTCATTATAAATTTAACCTTAGGAGACGTTGAATACACCAGTTCCCGTCAGATCACTGAAGTTAAGCAACGTCCGGGCGTGGTCAGTACGTGGTCAATACAGTGTAGCTCATACCACGTTGAATACACCAGTTCCCGTCAGATCACTGAAGTTAAGCAACGTCCGGGCGTGGTCAGTACGTGGTCAATACAGTGTAGCTCATACCACGTTGAATACACCAGTTCCCGTCAGATCACTGAAGTTAAGCAACGTCCGGGCGTGGTCAGTACGTGGTCAATACAGTGTAGCTCATACCACGTTGAATACACCAGTTCCCGTCAGATCACTGAAGTTAAGCAACGTCCGGGCGTGGTCAGTACTTAGATGGGTGACCGC
>CM022877.1:7797912-7832883 GCA_012654025.1 Pachypsylla venusta
AGGTCGTCTCATTTAAGAAAATGAAGTTGACCTTCACCTGACCTTGAAGGACAACTTTGTCAAGTCAGCCAAGGCCATCATAATACGTCCCCTTCTTTTTTATGAACATTCGGTCAGAATATTTTTCTTTGTCACTCCAACGGTTTCGGAATAAATTGAGATGGCCACTTAAAATGGGACACCCTGTAATAAGGAGTATTATTATCTATAAGTCCAATTAGAAGGGCTAATCCTTAAAATATGTGCAAAAACATTTTTCAGGACACGTTCATAAATTTTCAGTCTTCAATTGCTTCAGTCATTCCATCCTTTTAAATAAAAATGTGTAGGTGGATTACATGAGCCGACCTTGAACCTTCATTGAGTTATGTAGTATGTAGTGCTCTCGTCTATTTTGAAAGTAAAATGATGGAATGACCGAAGTCAGGTGGAAAGCAAATCAAAGGTTGAGACAACAATTGGCATGATGCCAAAATGAAATAATGGTAGATGGAACCAGTTGAAAGACGATCGCACATCGGTGCAGAACGGGCTGCACTCTGCTGAAGCCATTAAGATGCCAAAATGACAAATGAATTAATCTTGGTTCAGAATGTTTTGGCGAAAACCAGACTCTCTTGATATAGTTATCCCCTCCGAATTCTGACTATTCCCCAAAAACAATAAGCGATGAAAAGAGAATCAGTAGTAAGTTGGTTCAAATTTAACTTAATCCCCGCCTCTTAAAATTAATGCTGATAATACCCGTAGATCTAGACAAAGGTCGCTTTGACACTTGCAATCACTCTCAATAGAGACCTGTATCCAGTTATATGCAAAATAATAGGCCATGAAAAGGAATGTGATTTCAGACAAGAGAGGGCAATATGGCTGCAAGACAGCCAAGCTAAACTTCATCCGACAGACGTTTTTTGGTATGCTTAAACTATGGTGGTACCGCTAAGAGAATTGTGTTGAGTCCCAATTTCAGACAAGAGAGGGCATTATGGCTGCAAGACAGCCAAGCTAAACTTCATCCGACAGACGTTTTTTGGTATGCTTCAAACTATGGTTTGAAGCATACCAAAAAAAAAAAANAAAAAAAAAAAAAAAAAAAATATCTAACGCTCCAGGTATGACATTTTTTTCCGGTCAAAGGTCCGATATTTTTCTAACACATCTACTTAAATTAAGAGAAAACAAATGATATACCGAGGGTTAGGTATCGCTCTTTTATCAACAAAAATATTTAATCTTTGTCTACGCGGTTAGATTTTATTATTTAAGCGAAGAGCGTATCGATTAATGACGCTCTCAGAGCCCCTCTACCCTTACCTTTATTTCTTTACCCCCTCTCCTCCATAGTCGTCTCTCCCCACCCTAGCCTTTGCCATTTTAGGATTGCTTAGTATGCAGATTGAGTGGCAGGAGATGTAAGCTTTTATTTTTTCAAAGAGGGATTTAATTTTGTGAGCCTTTTTTAGGTTTTACTTTTTTAACGGGCACTAATATAGGCAAAGTGAAATATGGGGTTTCTCTTAACTCTCGGGGACGCATATTAGGTGTTTGACTGAAAGGGGTTGACTTCAGGGAGGAACAATTTTCCTTAAAAATATTTTCCCACATTTGAAGGGATATTTATAATCTATATCTGCCCATTTTAGGCAAATATGGATTTACGATCATGCATTCAGGACATTGCTGTCTTTGTTTTGGGGGAAGTATTGGCAACGTAAGAAATAATACAAAACTACATATTTTAATCTACCCAGAGAGGATAGGGAAAGTTTTTACGGCGTCATACATGGAGATAAGATTTCCCCCACGAAATAAAATTATGGAATTTAGGGAATTGTTCCTTCCCGGATTAAGACCCGTAACTGAATCATTTTGGCTTTCATTTTTGAACTGATAGTTATGTGATCGAAACCAATTTTGAGGAAACATGCGAACTGATTAAAAACGGCTTGACGTATTACCATAAACTTCTTTGGAATCAGAACGAGACCTATCGTGATACTAATGGAAAAACTAAAATTGCAGAGTTAATTATAGCTCTCACTTTGTTCAGTATTTTGCCAGAATGTGCATCACAAGGAGGTACCGAATTTGAATCGAAAACGAACGCACGAAGCTCGCGTGACCAAACCATTGCGATAACTAAAAACTAGATGTCATTTCGTGTTGAATATCACAAATTCCTCGCTCCTCTCCCTATCACTTCCCCTCTCACAATTTTTTGAAATGTGGGAAAACTAATTGCCGTATCCTGTACGTTAGTCTAAATAAATACAAATGAATTTAGTAATAGGTTCCCTATATATTTTCAAGCAACCATAATATACGCAAAACATAAATGATCCGATTTCACCCTGAGCAATAGATAGAGTTCATACAGATCGAAAGTTGAAAAATGAAGTAACAACAAAAAAAGTTTTGTTTGAAAAAATTTCAGTCACCTGAGACAAAATCCCACAAATCACACAAACAAAGTCCGGGATCAATATACTTTTGAATTTAGCAGCCCCGGGATTTGTTACGTCAAAAAATTAAATGAAAAAAAAATGTAACCGTTTGATATAATTTTTCCAATTTATTTTATATTCATTTTATAAAAAATATTGCACCTGAAGCATTTCTGAATGGAACCAATTTATTTTGTTGCTGTATTAATATTGACGGAACGGAGTGAAGTCTAGTTTTAACCCCACCATTTTTATTTTAATGTTTGTTTGTCTATTACCACGATAATATTATCGAACGCCTTATTAGATTTTGACGAAACTTTGTTTTCATGTTCATGAAGTTTAGTAGGCTGATTTTTCTTTACGTTAATGTAATGGACTGATTGGTTTTTAATTCTTATTGGGCCTCAGGTCCTATCTTTTGCCAAAAATTTCAGGGGTAACAAATATTTTTTTCTGTAAAACACAATAATTAAGATTATCAGACCAGCTGTTATTAGCCACCCCTTTCTACAACTAGGTTAACTAAATTATATGCTCCCGTGCAGTTTCGACGTAATGACAAATAAACAACGGCTTCTGAGTTGTGCTCCCGCTACTGAGTGTCTCCCTATAAAGGCCATACCCAGGCATCCCGGATTAAGTGCCTCTCCGAGTACGCACCACGCCCAACATTGCTTAACTTCAGTAATCCGACGGGAATATCGTTAGCTTGTACAACACATTGCATATTGAAATAAATTACAGGGACAATGTTATATTTATCTATTTTGCGTAAATGAGAGAGATGTTAAATAATAATCCCACATAAAATTATCTGCAAATAAAACCAATTTTATTGATATTAAAAATGCGCCACACTGTATAGCAACATAGGCATCTCCATTATAAAATATGTAAATTTAGAATTTTATGTAGCCGTATGTTAAGTATACTCACCACACTGATAGGCAACATATACAGCCCTATTTTAAAATATGTATGTAAAAACATTATAGGTACGAGTATATTTTAAGTACTTGCATGTTAAGTATGGACACCACACTGTATAGGCAGAATAGGCATCTTCATTATAAAATATGTACAAAAATTATATATTTTAAGTACCTATTGTATGTTAAGTATAGACACAACACTGTATAGGCAGCATAGTCATCTCCATTATAAAATATTTACATTATGTATTTTATGTAGCCGTATATTAAGTATACGTACCACACTGTATAGGCATCTCCATTTACTCCATTATAAAATATGTACAAACATTATATATTTTAAGTATTGTATGTTAAGTATAGACACAACACTGTATAGGCAGCATAGTCATCTCCATTATAAAATATTTACATTACGTATTTTATGTAGCTGTATGTTAAGTATACGTACCACACTGTATAGGCATCTCCATTATAAAATATGTACAAATATTATATATTTTAAGTATCTATTGTATGTTAAGTATGGACACCACACTGTATAGGCATCTCCATTATAAAACATGTACAAAAATTATATATTTTAAGTATTGTATGTTAAGTATAGAAACTACACATCATTATAAAATATTTACATTATGCATTTTATGTAGCCGTATGTTAAGTATACGTACCACACTGTATAGGCAAAATTTAAGAACTTGTATATTAAGTATTGTAGTGAACGACCTGTGTATGTAATATTACTATGAAACATTCTGTATAAATATCTCGACGCTTCTCCTATCCATTCATTTCTCCGTCTTTCTTGTGTCTTGTGGGAGAAGGGTCGGGGTGAAGGGGGGTTATTCATTATAAGAATCGATGAATGTTTACTATACTGCTCAGGTTGTCTAGGAGGATGGTCGGAGTGAAGGGGGGAGAATTCTTTATGTTGTATTTTATTTGTTTCCTCATTTTTCTTAATAAACTATTTTAAGTTTTATTTTTTTATTATTTTTAAAGTTAGTTAACGCGTTTTAAATTCACGATACCTTAATCCTCGAATCCTAAGTCTGCAACAGTATATACCGCACACTGTATAGGCAGCATAGGCATCTCCATTATATTATATATGTACATTATGTATTGTACTCATATGTTAAATATACGAACCACACTATTTAATATAGGAATGTCTATTGAGACTTAATAATTTGTTTTGTGAAGGAATGATTTTTTTAGTCTTAATTTTCGTCTAATGAATTTTTCATTTAAGAGATATCTTACATGAAAAAGTCATTAGACGAAAATTAAAACTAAAAAAATCTTTCCTTCACGAAACAAAATATTTTTTGTGAAGAATTTTTTTTAGTTTTCATTTTCGTCTAATGAATTTTTCATTTAAGAGATATCTTATATGAAAAAGTCATTAGACGAAAATTAAAACTAAAAAAATCTTTCCTTCACAAAACGAAATACGTACCACCCTGTATGGGCAGCATTGACATCTCTCCATTATAAAATATATACATTATGTATTTTATGTACTCGTATGTTAAATATACGTATCACACTGTATAGGCAGCATAGGCATCTCCATTATAAAATATGTACATTTTGTATTTTATGTACCTACTCATATGTTAAGTATGTATAGGTGCCCGACACTCTCAACATAAAAGATAACATTTGCTACTTGCTTTTCACACATAATACCTCTATGAAATACTTAACATTATTAAACAATTTACGAGCAGAACATCAGCTATCATTATGGAAAAAGAAAATGCTTTCACATTGCCTAACCTGAGAGTAATAGTGCAGGCAAAATACAGTCTTTTTGTAAAAATGAATAACGAAGCGACATTTGACTTTTACAACTATAATGTTCATGTACAGGTAAGGGACAGTTTCCTCTAACGTTTCGCTGCATCAACAACGTCTACGAAGAAGATCTTGTTGATGTTTAGTGATAAATAGTTCCAGGACGAACTATCGATGATTTTGGTAGTTCGATTTAAGGTGGATAGACTCGTTTGATCATAATTGAGTCCAGATCTTCTGACAATATATTAACCCTTACTCGAAGAGAATGGACTAACTGATGCTGAAATTTGCCTTCCAGTCTAAGGGGGAGTAATTGACATTTCCATAAGATTCCCTATAGTTGGTTTGCACGATTGTTCTCCGACGTTTAAGGTGTCTCTGGAGATTTTGTTTGGTGGCAAGTTGGGATAGATAATTAGGACCGAGTTGTGTTCCGCATATCCACAAATTCCACCTTTTGCATCCGGGCCGGGTTGTTTAGGATGTCTAGACAATAGTTTTATATCCAAGAAAAATATATAATAAGCTTGTACTGGGTAAGTTCGTTTCCTGAGATTGTGGATGGGTCCAAGCTCTTGTTGTGTCCACCCTGTTTATTGCAGCCTTTAACTTTAGAGGCATGTCCGTTTTGGGTGGTTATTATTATTTTGCCCTAGCCCAGTTTCAAACTCGTAACATATTAGATTAGATTCCTCAACATCATTGAAGCTCATATCTGGAGAAGAAAAAAATATTTAGATTGACTGGTCTGTTCCCTTCTTCGTCCCTACCACCTCTCTTATCATTGAATTTTCTCTTTTTTTCTGTGAACACAGGATTAGTTAGTTTGCACCCGGGCAATATTGATCCCAATAAAAAAATAATTCTGTTGCATTTTCTTAACTGAATGCGTCTGACATAACGAACTTTTCATTTTAAACTATTTTCTGGGTGGTTCTTAATTTAAGGGGTTCGTACTCGTACCTGAAAGTTAATCTCCCCTTTCCACTATGGATAGGAAATTTAAGAACGATACTTACCTGAGGAATGTTAAATGACCTACTGGGCAGGATCTCAGTACGGGTGAGGGCAGACCTACATCACCTCATTTAGAGAAGGAGCTGGGATGAGCAACCTTTTCAAAAGAAAGAAGATCCACCTAAATATAAAAACTGTTTCGATCGATAAAACTGGTTCCCCAAACTAAACCCTAGAGATATTAAACTGGCTGTTCATGCTGAAGATATTTCAGCTCCATTGTTGAAGTTTAAGGTCCACTTAGCATTATATAAGGCCGAAATATTTTGTATCATAGTTGCTTTCATGTGAATAGCTACCAATTGTTTGCTTTATTATATCGGTCCCTTACCTTGGTCGTCCTTTACAAGTTCACGCTACTACGGGCGAACTCAAGTGACAAATCCTCCTGTAGTTGTATTTGTCGCTCGTAGCAGCGTGAGCTTAGAGTTCCAAATAAGGCATTGTTGCACCATAAGGGTCGAAGGCAGCAAAGTTTGGTCATCCCCAACAGCTTCGAACAATCAACAACACCACCGAAAAGCTTATTCAAGAATCTCGCACAACACCACCGGAAAGCTTATTGAAGAATATCGCATCTGCTTACTCTCGGAATTTTGAATGAGGGAATACTTTCCCAATAATAGCTTGATGAGCTTCATAATGAGGGACCAGACGACACAGGCATATTCCAAATTTGAATGGATTAGAGTGTTAAAAGGAAGACAAAATGCATCCCAGGAGAGCCTATAGGAATGACGTATCACAGAACGCAACACTCGGCGACATCACATTGCCAGGTTAGTGATATGGGGCACAAAAAGTTTGGCATCAAAAACAATGACCAAGTCCTGGATCTGAGAGAAGAAGCTAAGAGCCTTCTTTGGAGTAATAGCACATCAATGACCGTCTCTTTCTGGAAAAAACCATCACGGCACATTTGTGCAACGACAGCTCCATTCCACTGCCACTGTACTAAATGATTCTCCTAAAACCATTTCAATTAATGTAAGTTGGGAAATAAGGGTAGAATATTGAGTGTCCCCCTAATTTTGCCGTGTAGTGTATTTCATTGAACCCGTAATGCAAGCCAAGTGTAATGCGCACACGACTACGAAAGCGATTTATTTGCGATGATCCAAAATAAACAACAAGAACATCGCAATAACAAAACATGAAATATTACTTCTAAATAGGAACAAGGTATTTGTCACGCATGACGTCAAGACGTTGTTTTTGCTCTCTTCTCATACAGAAAACCCTTTTTTTCCCTTTTTTCGAATAATTTTTCCAGATCAATAATAAATGTACGGAGCCGTTTCCATGGTTACTATTTCTGGGGATGCTGTGGCTCGCGATTGTACTCTATATTACCTTTTTTTTATATATAAAAAAAAAGAAACAACTTTTTCCGGAACGTCTCACGAGTAGTAAAGTATCTTTTTGTAAAATCTTAATTTTGAATCAATTTGTGAAATATTTAGAAGTTAGGTAAATATTATAGAAGATTGGAAACTTCAGACCGTATGTAGAGGTAAGACATGTTAAAGATTTTTTTTATTTTATTTAAATTAATTTATCTGATTTGAGATACCTAATTTTAAGATATTATTTGAATAAATGAAAGTAAAATTGCATCATACATTTTCATCGATGATTTTTTTTTTTTGGCAAAATGTCGTATCACGCCAATTTTTCAAAATTATTTTTTTTTTGAAATTTTTGAAAAACATAGGTTCCAATACAGATCCTGGCAAAAGAAAATATCTCAAAACCAGATCTAAAACCCTGAAAAAAGACAACAAACCTTTAGTACCCCCCTACATAATTACATATTTTACTTATCTAACCACTTTCTTTTGCCATCGTGTTAAAATAGATGTTCAGACAGGCTCTGTCGTAGTAGTTCTTTTGTTTTTCTTATAAATAACATTTAACATCATAAAATATCGTCCGGCAAATGTTTGAAAAAGATTCTATCTACCTTTTGGATTGTTCAAGTCCATTTTTTTGAGGAATATATTTTGTGAAAAATATATAACTAGTTTTTATCTATTTCTTTCTAATTGTACATCAATCTTTTAATGAAAATGGAACTAAAATAATTTCACATAAGTCCATGAGGGATGTAACCCTCAAAATAACTTCTCACAATATCCAGTATGATTTTACACAATATCAACCTCTTTCACTGTGCAAATTAGTAAGTCATAATTGGATTGGAAGAAATTACGCCCTCAAAATTGACTTACTGGTAGGCTGCCCGGTGTTGCCACATCCTCGTTTTTCACTATGCAAATTAGTAAGGCATAATTGGATTGGAAGAAATTATGCCCCCAAAATTGACTTACTGGTGAGCTGCTCGGTGTTGCCACATTCTCGTTTTTCACTATGCAAATTAGTAAGTCATAATTGGATTGGAAGAAATTACGCCCTCAAAATTAACTTATTGGTGAGCTGCCCGGTGTTGCCACATTCTCGTGCGTCCTCTTCATGCTTCGACACTTTCCTCCCTTCCTTGTCCTCATGTCTTGTCTGACAGTGTCCAGGGTGTTGACTCCCGGTCTATATTTCAAAAATCATTTGATTTGTTCAATAAGATGTAATAAGGAGGTGCCGGCGCGAACGACCTGTTTCAGCACAGCGGTTAAAGTGCTTGAAGGAAAAAAAACACTTATTGAGCTACGCATTAGCTCCATTATATAAGTGCCGTTGTTGTTGAATGAAGTATAGACAAACAAATTTTGCAATAATACTGGGAAGTATACAGTACCTATATTGTGACAAGCAAAATGATTAGCTGAATTCCTTTATTGAGCATAAAAATAAAATTTGGAAAGAATCTTGAAAGTTAACCTAAATTTCCTGCCCACGCCTCAAGTCGACAGGAGGGATTTCTCCGGACTTTATATTTGTGTGTTGTTCAATAAGAATTTCCCAAATGGGTGACGCGACTCTGCGGAATATTCAGGGTCAGAAAATTCCTCGGAAAAGGGGGGAAAATTGAAAGGCTCCGTGTAAAAACGTTTCATATTTCGTTTTTACGCACATGTCTCGCCAAATATTATACTAGTTATTCTGTAAACTGTAGACCTCACTCAATTAATGGGTTGTCTTGAGAATGTGGCTGGCCCAATGAGGCCCAAAAACTAATCAGCAAACTTTATCATCGTGTATCCAAATGAAGCATTAAATATAAGCTCTTCGATCCAGTAAGTTAATGGTAGATAAGGTTAATCCGTTAATATGAAAATTAAGATTTTCTTTTACTTCTTGGCATTTAAAAAACACTACCGTTATTTATGACGAGGATTCACTTACTTTTTCACTTCCGACTCGAGTTTCGTCTACTTCGTAGAAATTTTCAAGGAAACTGATTGTTTGGTGTTGTTCTTGTTGTTATTGTTGGGTGTCCGTTGGTAACTCAGGACCCACGTGATCGATCGGCTGATTTTAAAGTTACCAATAAAATGCCTAATATAAATTTGTTAAATAATAATGACCTTCTTGGCATTGTTATTTAAGAGAACAACCGTTGATAAATCAACGTATACAGGTTACGTACGAATGCGCTATGTTTTCACATCATCTTTTTTCCTAACGATTCCAAAGGTTCATTGTTGAAAGGCAGCAACCAAAATGAATTGCAATTTAGTCTCGGCTGAGCTAAATTTTGTGGTGGTCTTCTATTCATTTTATAGTCAATATTCCAAGAAAAGATCCTAAAGAGAGAGAAACTACAATGGAAATAAGAACAACAAGATGTAAATACTGAAATTACTAACAATTAGAATTTACGAAATTTGTCTTTATTGGGATTAAGGACTTGAGAATAATTAATGAGGTATTAAGGTGTTAGATTTTTAATAGACTTTCGATCTGAAGATTGTCTCCAGATTGACTATTAAAAGTAAATCGGGATTTCAATTGGCTGAGTATCATCATAATGGAGTGCATCAGATAATAGTCTAAGTACCTAGAAAATATTAACAATCGATGCTCTTTAGGTTCATATTGATTTTAACAATTCGGTTTTCACGAATCCTGTATACCTAAAGTTACGAAAATATTTTATATCTCAAGATCAGCACAATGGCACACTAGGACCAATGGCTGAAATACAAGATTTAGGTTCTGGGAATGTCAAAATGCGTTTTGACATTGAAAATTTTATATTTTTTTGGCAACCATTATTTTCTGAACTGCAACTCAGATATAGTTGTACCACCCACTATTGGATACGATGCCTAAATTTTGGGATGATTATTTTCCAAAGGTTATCTCGAGCACGGTGCTCATAAAAACAAATATTAAAAAAAAAAAAAAAAATTGAAAACTATNACAATGTCCAAACAAAATGGCCTTAGGGGTAATCCCCTTAGAAAAAACTGATCAAGTGTAAAGTCGGTATTACTTTAAGAGAATTGAGGCAGAAGAACGTGCAATAATAAATTTAAGTGCGGGATATACAGCAGCACCAATAAACTTGGCCCCAATAAGAGATATCACTACTTTCATAGGCGGAATTTTTTGGAAGAGTGGGAGGAACTTGGCCTTTTTTCAATGATAATTTTTTTGTGGGATTTTATTTTACCTAATAATCAAGTTCTATTGAGTGATGATCATTTAAACGTTAATTGTGTGTTTGAAGCGGTTTGGAAAAATCGCGATCAAAATGGTAACCTATTTGCGTGTCATTTTTAAAAAAGGTCTATGGCTGAAATTTTCGATGTCTACTTTTCAATGCCAAGACATCTTTTGAGGCTTCCAGAGCCCTCATTTGGAGAGTGAATTAGAGTAACAGTTATTGGTTCGTATGTATGTCTATCAGTAGAAACTTGAGCGTAGGTATGTCAATAATATATTTTGGGCGTATCATATTGATCAGTGTTCAAAACAAACACGCATACACCGACTAATTACTGAAACTTGAGATTTTGGCCCTGGGGACATGAAAACGTGTTTTGGCATTAAAAACTGGACATTGAAAATTTCAACCTAAAAAGAAAGACAAAAAAGAAATGTCGTGTGATGTTCACACCAGATTTTTTCTGTCAGTCCCTATATATTCTGTTCTTGAAAAGCAAATGTGATTTTTCAGCAAAGTTCTCCTTCACAGCAAAAGCAAAGCGAGGAGTTTTCTAATATGAAATAATTTGACTGAAAATGAGAATTTTTATTTCCTGTTCCACTCTGAAAAGCAATTTAAATTTGTTTTATACAACACAAAACAAATCTTTATAAAATTATTTTCTGTTTTTTCAAAAGTTGTTTTCCCAAGTAGTTACTTACTTCTTAGGATGAGGGAAAGTTGAAATGGAGAACTCGAGAGTAAAGCTTGCACAAAAAGAATGAATTGAAAAAGTATAATAATTTTAAATCCTTGCTACTTCAAAAATTTCACATTATTAGTTGTTCTTTCTTTAACTAAATTGTAAAGGATCCTAAACATAAAGATACAAATATCTGTATACTTTAATGGAATGGATTCGAGGGACAGCTAAAGAGCTACGAGGCTTCGATTACGTTTTGGTATCAATAAAATCAACGATATTTTTTGGGGAATGGAATTATAAAACTCGATTGGAGTTAAACCAAGTAGGTATATCTAAACTTATCAAAAATAAGGAGCCATTAGGCACTGTGCAATACAAATTTCGTGAATATCGGAGAAGACATTCGAAAATTATCGTAGAATGAACAAACAGGCGTTTAAAGAAATTCTACTTATTCCGAGTTTTTTACCCGAATGTAACGTTTTATGAGCCTCCGTAAAGTTCTGATAATTTTTACACCTGGGGTTTTACACAAATGACGCCTTGCAACGCGTTTTTGTAATAGTAGGTATTTACAAAACTGTTTGTAATAGTAGGTATAATTTGATCCAGCAAATTATATTTTTCTATTTGAATCCAAAAAAAAATTTAAGCGATTTTGTTAGGGGAAGTTTTGAAATTTAGCCAATGCATATGGTACTTCGAATAGGTACGCCAGTACCCGTTAGATCACTGAAGTTAAGCAACGTCCAGCGAGATTTTTCTAAGTGGGTGATCACGTAGTTTCAGTGGCTTTTTCCAGCCCAACCCATGCTGAGTGAGGTCAATGTAGGTAGCTGGTTATAATATTTTAAATAAAATAATATTGACTTAGTATATTATTAGTACTCCTAATTTAAAAAAAAAAAATTACCAAAGAGCGAGGTAAATATGCCTGCGACATTTTCTACCGCCTAGCCTTTAGAGCTCTATTTTTATGTGACCAAGTACTCAAATTAATGAGGAAAAAATTTTTGCCTCTGCTGGGGATTGAACCCCCGCCCTCCTGTCTACCAGGCGAGCGCTTAACCCCTGAGCTACCCAGGCAGTTTCTGTTACATGGACTTATTTTAATTTAATCATTTAATACAGCCTATTCCCGAATCAATGTACTTTTTTGTGGCACGTTATATACACCATTTCCCCTTAGATTATAGATCACCGATATTGAGCAGAGTCTAGTGAAACTTCACTAAGTAGTGACCTCGAAGGTTGGAGCCTTCGTGATACTTGCTATTTTCGGAACAACCCGTGCTGAATGAGATCAGTGTAGGTAGCTGGTTTGTAATTTCCAGCGAATGAAGAGGCCATTTTTTAAATTGCGACTATTTTTTTTTTTAATTAACGTCTCTCAATATATGTCGTCGGTCGAGACGAGTGTCTCGACCGACGACATATATTGAGAGACGTTAATTAAAAAAAAAAATAGTCGCAATTTAAAAAATGGCCTCTTCATTCGCNATACAAAAAAAAAAATTCAAAAATTCTGGGCATATTTAAAAAAATTCCAATTAAACATTTGAGAATAATTTCCTACATTTACCGGTGATTGTATACAATCACCAATTATCTACTTTTACCGTAGCACATATACTCATTATAGCATTATTTTTATGTTGGAAATGACCTATTCTAGTTATTCTGGTGTGCGATGAAGTTACTCTGGTTCGCGCTGTTTTTATTCTTGTATTGGCCTGAGTCTGACAGGTGTCAGGTGGCAAGAAGAAATGTTTGGTTTGAGAATCATTGTTTTAGGATAGCAGAACAAAAAGAAAAGGAAAAGTTTTTCAAGGCGAAAGTTTTGTACGAGGCAAAATTATAAGACATTATTTCTTAAGGTATGGAGAAACTTTTCGGAGGTACAAAAGAAAAAGTTTTGACTTTCTTTGAATGTAAGGAGGGAGGAGGTACAAGGAATTCCATGGTCATAAACATAAAATATTATTACTGGTCGAACGAACACCAACGAGGGCATGGTTGGGCCAATAGGACCCAAAAAATTAGCTAATTCTATGAATATAATTTCCATACGAAATATTATCAAAATCGGACAAGGCGTTCGAACGAGAGATCTTGTGGTACAAAAAGGCAAATAGAAAGAAATCTAAGAAACAAATAATATAAAGAAAAGATAGAATAACGAAGCTCAAAAGAGCAAATAGAAAAAAAAAAAACTAAAAAACAAAATAATATAAAGAAAAGGCAGAATAACGAAGTACAAAAAGGCAAATAGAAAAAACTTAAAAAACAAATAATATAAAGAAAAGACAGAATAAAAAACCCAATAATAATGAGTAGGAAATTGCAAAGAACTGGACACGCAACTCAACAGCAACAACGCAATAGAAAAAGAGATCAAATAATCAGAATTGATAATGTCCCTCAACAAACTCCTTAAAAGTAACATAAAAGTCTCAAATAACAATTCACCAAAAACAGTTATACAGTGAGTGCTTTTATACAACTGGTCGGTAACAAAACACACGGAAAGAATATATTCGAAAATAAAGTAATGAGAAAAATATTTGTACCGCTGCGCTGGCAAATATAGACGATGACAATAAGAAAGCAGGCACAACTTGTGACGTGCAACCATCTGATCAAACATTATGAGATATTCGGGGCATTTTATTAGAGCAGAAGACGAAAATCAACGCCCCATGTCCCTTTCCTTCACAATGTGCATTAGTTTGGAAAGGTAGATCAATCTCTCTGAGCAACTGTCTGCTGGAACGCCTTCCAGCACATAGCTTTCTCTTCACAATGTGCCTCAGTTTGAAAAGTAAGATCAATCTCTCTGAGCAACAGTCTTTTGGAAGGCCTTCCACCAAAAGCTATCTCTTCACAATGTGCCTTAGTTTGGAAAGTAAGATCAATCAATCTCTCTGAGCAACAGACTGTTGGAAGGCCTTCCACCACAAAACTTGCTCTTCACAATTTGCCTTAGTTTGGAAAGTAGGATCAATCTCTCTGAGCAACAGTCTGTTGGAAGACCTTCCACCACAAAGCTTTCTCTTCACAATGTGCCTTAGTTTGGAAAGTAAGATCAATCTCTCTGAGCAACAGTTTGTTGGAAGGCCTTCCACCACAAAGCTTTCTCTTCACAATGCCTTAGTTTGGAAAGTAAGATCAACCAATCTCTCTGAGCAACAGTCTGTTGGAAAGCCATCCACCACAAAGCCTTCTCTTCACAATATGCCTAAGTTGGAAAGTAAGATGAGTCTCTCTGATCAACAGTTTGGAAAGCCTTCCAACACAAAGCTTTCTCTTCATAATGTGCCTTAGTTTGGAAAGTCAGATGAATCTCTCTGAGCAACAGTCTGTTGGAAAGCCTTGCACCACAAAGCTTTCTCTTCATAATGTGCCTTAGTTTGGAAAGTCAGATGAATCTCTCTCAGTAACAGTCTGTTGGAAAGCCTTCCACCACAAAGCTTTATCTTCACAATTTGTCTTAGTTTCGAAAGTCAGATGAATCTCTCTGAACAACAGTCTGTTGGAAAGTCTTCTGTTTTCCTTCAGTCTGTTGGAAGGCCTTCCGCTACAAACCTTTCTCTTCACAATTTGCCTTAGTTTAGAAAGTAAGATAAATCTCTCTGAACAACAGTCTGTTGAAAAGCCTTCCACCACAAAGCTTTCTCTTCACAATTTACCTCAGTTTCGAAAGTCAGATCAATCTCTCTGGGCAACAGTCTGTTGGAAAGCCTTGCACCATAAAGCTTTCCCTTCATAATGTGCCTTAGTTTGGAACGTCAGATGAATCTCTCTGAGCAACAGTCTGTTGGAAAGCCTTCCACCACAAAGCTTTCTCTTCACAATTTGCCTTAGTTTAGAAAGTAAGATAAATCTCTCTGAACAACAGTCTGTTGGAAAGCCTTCCACCACAAAGCTTTCTCTTCACAATTTCCCTTAGTTTGGAAAGTCAGATCAATCTCTCTGAGCAACAGTCTGTTGGAAAGCCTTCCACCACAAAGCTTTCTCTTCACAATTTGCTTCAGTTTTAAAAGTTAAATCAATCTCTCTGAGCAACAGTCTGTTGGAAAGCCTTCCACCACAAAGATTTCTCTTCACAATTTGCCTTAGTTTGGAAAGTCAGATCAATCTCTCTGAGCAACAGTCTGTTGGAAAGCCCTCTGTTTTCCTTCATGAATAATATAAAGCTGTCTTATTATATTACTGAGATTGGCAGGGAAGGTAAAATTTGTTGGAAGGTGCCAAACTCATACTTTAATATGTCAAAAAAGAAGCACGGCTCATATTTTCATGAAAATCAACTGTAAATACACATTAGTCGTTATGGGTGAACGATATAAGGGGCTTAAAACGATACAACTAAGTTAACTCTGGTATAGCCTTCAGTACCGTTGTGAGTGAATTTCGATAAAAGCAACGATACGTAGTATCTAATATACCCTGGCTCCCATCCGAGATCACACCATATTGCTTAAATTCAGTGATCTGACTGGTATGTCCGACGTGGTAATTTTTTGGCTTGGGACGTGTTTTTTGAGTGACTCTAAATTATTTGCGTGTAGTATGTAGTCTACTACAAATCAGAAATCTTTTTTTTTTTTTTTTTTTTAATTTGAAAAAACGTCTCTTTAACATTTATTGGTCATTCAAGACGGGGGTTTTACCCTCCATTCGCTGAAAACTTGCAAACCAGCTACCCACATTGATCTCACCCACCCTGAGTTGGGCTGGAAAAAAGAGCCACCCATACGTTGTGTTCCCAAGCGGTCACCCATTCCAGTACTAACCACGCCCGACGTTGCTTAACTTCAGTGATCTGACGGGAACTGGTGTATTCAACGTGGTATGATCGTTGGCTAAATCAGAAATCTACCATGATTGCTAAGATTAATATTTACAAAATCTGATCCCATTGCTTTCAGAGAGTAGATCGTAACCTCTGGGCGAGGTTAATGTCTAAGGCATTGTCCACAACCTAACCTTTAGAGCTCCATTTTTATGTGGTAAAATACTTAAGTAAAAGACGATTGGTCATCATAGATCATAGAAATTTCGTACAAACATTTCGATAAAATTTCAAACGCGTACAGGAGACAATTTCTCAGTAGGAAATTTTCGCCACTCGATGACCCATAACTAGGTAACTGATTCATCATCAAATTTTTTACTCACTTTCAACATATGTAGAGCTCATCAGTGCACGAGCCCTCGCTGGGATTGAGTCGTAACAAAAAATAAAACTCTCTAAGCTCTAGTCGGTTAAAATGGCCATAAAATTGTCCCGAGTTGCTAAGCTGATTAGCGTTCGAGAGTTGACGTTTAATGAACAATTGTGGAGTTAAAACTAGACTTGTGGTGCAGTAAAAAATTGAATGAACCTGACTAAATTTCTTCCACATATTTCATCTCTAAAATTAGATAAAATGGCTTTCAGATATAACTCTCCCCTCCCCCCCCAAATGGCCCTGATCGTTGAGCGCACATCTTACTACTAAAGATAACTGGTTGCGAATCTCTATTGATACTAATTGCAATTATCACTCCGACCTTACTTTTCCTTCTAGTGTAACCAAAACCACAAGATGTGTGCGTAACTGGTTCACGTGGTAATATAGGAATACAATATGGGATTTTTTTAGGGAAAGCCAACTGTGTACACTATGTGGAAAGGAAGAGAAAACGGGTTCTCACGTAATCTTTGATTGCGGTGCTCTAGTCAATTGGAAAATGAGTATCATCAAAGAGGAACTCTTCTAAAGAAGTCTGGTAAGGAGTCTGCTAAATCTCTTTGAGCAGTTGAACCTTAGCTGGAGAAATAGCCTCAACTTCAATACACAAAAAGCCCATGAGGCTGAGGTGTAAGGATTCCAAACCTTGGGGGGGGGGGGTGAAGCTCAATGAACTTAAATGGTTCACGCTTAGCAACTAATGTGCATTAAAGAAAATAGAGAGAATAAAGGAAAAATAAATTTTCACGAGATACTTTTTGACAGATGAGAAAAATCGACACAAGAAGAAAAGAAGGGGAGGGAGAGGGTTTATATCGAGGTCATGGAGCTACCCTTAAAATATTTTTTTTCCTAGTCATAACGACGCCCATGCGCGGGGTAGTCTCTCTCAAAAAACCACCCTCTCTTGGTCCGTATTTTCCAGCCACTCTACCTCTCATCACATCGCGCGACGCGTCTACTGAATCCAAAAAAGGTAATTTGTTTTTTATTACAATTTTCTCTTTTTCTCACTCATTTTCCTCCATACTTATATCACCATTTGTTCAGGTACATCAAAACTGACGAATTTCCACGATTTCTCAGGAATAAATAATGTACAATAATAACAATATTGTTTTATTAATTAAATAATAATATTTATGTGGTTATTAATTGAATTAATATTTTAAGTGTAGATAAATAATTAATATCAGTGTTTATTTTGTTTCAAATGAGGAAATAAATAACGTTTAATTAATATTTTGCTAATGTGTTTTTTGTATTTTTTTTTTAAAAAAGAAATTTATAACGGACCGTTAAGAAATTAGTCGATATATTATGAATTTTAGAAAATTAAAAATGAGGATGGTTGTTTCGATTTTTTTTTTTAAATAATTAAATGAAAATTAAGGTTATGTTGGGGCCCAAACCCCGGTTTGGTACACAATGCTCAATTTTGCAGTTTTCTTCTACTCGAAAAATCTTCACCTAATATCATCTGGCATTATTGCATCCAATGGTAACTTTTTGTCTACTTTAAAGTTTTGCATTTGTCAACTTTGATACTAGTAGGTACATGGTACATATATGTCTATTCTAGAAAGCTATCTTACTCTTGTATAAAGACTAGCAGGCTGCCCCTTCGCTTGGCACCTTATTCCTTGCGGAAATCGGCCGTATTTCGATATTTTTCAATACTCTTATGGTTTTGGGAGTCCATTTTCATCAATTTTTCGATATCTCTTACCGTATTGGCTAAACAATTAGTTTTTTTTTTTTTTTTTTTCCTTTAGGCGCTTTAACCGCTGTGTTAAAACAGGTCGTTCGCGCCGGTATTAGTTTGTTTTAATGAGAAAAGAAGTTAGTAGTCATAATGAAATAATATTTCAAAATTAATTTGTTTCTGAACTAATCAAATTTACAGAGTTACGAAGCGCTTTCGTCTATTCTAACACTCTCAACATAACTGATACAAGATACATACAGATATAAAGACATACATCTGTCGTTACATAGAGTTTTATTATTTTAAAAAATAATAAAACTCTAACTGGAAAAATCATTTTTCTAGGGATCTTTACAGGTACCTAACTATTTGAACTGGTTGTGCATGATAGTAGCACGGGAACGGCTATGCCTTGAATTAAAGCGGGCGGAGCCTGCTACTGCTAGAGCCTGATAGCCTATAAAGATCTCTATAAAAATGCTATTTAATCAATTAATTCACTAATAGAGGTTAATAAGGTTTGGTATTGATTGATAAGAAAGTTTTTGACTAATTAATGAAAAATTAAAGAATGATACTACTCACTGTTATTGGTCGAACGAAATTTGATCTGGTTTTAACACTACGAGTTTTAATTAAACGTTTGTTTATCTGTCTGTTTCACTACAAATGCATTGTCCAATTGATATGTTTTCATTGCGTTAATCGAATTAGCAGATTTGATCTTAGGTCCTTATGAACAACCCAAGTATTTGATTGAGATCTTATGGAAATGTTTTAGTTAGATTATATTTTTTTTAATTTTTGACAAATTGTTTTGTTAAAAACTTTTTTTTTGAAACCCAGCGGTTAGAGTTCCTAGTGGAAAATGGGTTCTTTTATTTGTCTCTTTCTCTGTTTGTGGTACATAACTCCCGAACGCCTAATCCGGTTTTGATTAAATTTGGTATGTACATTATAATCATATGCTTAATACCGATTAGTTTTTGGGTTCTTTATTACTGCTAGTGCTGTGAGCTACCAGTAACAATCTTTTATATTCATACAAATATATTTATTTCTGCTAGTTCTGTGAGCTACCAGTAACAATCTTTTATATTCATACAAATATATTTATTACTGCCAGTGCTGTGAGCTACCAGTAACAATCTTTTATATTCATACAAATATATTTAGGATGTTCCTAAATAGATTTGTATGGAATGAACTTTTGGACCCCATTGGGCCCACAAATCCTGAATGAGTACTACTGTTCACAGAACTAGTAGTTATAGTTATATACTTAATCATCCAAACAGGACATGCTAGTGCAGAGATTTCCAAACTAGGAAGCAAGCCCCCCTTGGCGGGCTTGAAACCAAGCCATGGGTGGCGCGAGACCATTTGAATTATTATCATTTAGTTAAAATATATGTACACAATTTGTTTACAAATGTAATTTTCTTGAACATGATGTTTGCTTTCGGCAACACATTAGCGTTTTGATTGAGATAACATACAGCGTTACATTAGCGTTTTGAATGAGATAGCATTCAGCAACACATTAGCGTTTTGATTGAGGCAGCATTCAGCAACACATTAGTGTTTTGATTGAGGTAGCATTCAGCAACACATTAGCGTTTTAAATGAGATAGATTTCAGCAACACCAATACCCATTCATAATTTATAATGTAAAGGGCCCTCCCCTTTGGAGGCTGGAGGCTGTCATTTCACGGAAAGAGGGCGCGGTACCAAAATATTTGGGAACCCCTGCAACAAATTATGAGTAAACTGCACCAAAAAGATCCATTTTGAAGAAATCAATGTAACATTAGCTTCGGTCTTATCGCTGTAAGTCTTGCTGGAATCTTACAACTCTATTTTATTTGGTTACGAAAATAATGCAGTAGTTACCTTCATGCAGTAGTTACCTTCATGCAGTAGTTACCTTCATAGAAGGATTAAAAATGGATAACAAATAAAAAAAGACACTCTGTACAACTCAGAAAAATATATATTTTTCTTGGTGCGCCACCCTATATTTTACACATTTCTGTGTTTGAACCACACTAAAATAGGACACGTGCTGGGAAAACTATTTTCCATTTGAATCTCCCTTTCAGAAAAGTTCATTGTGAACCGTTATTTAATTTGTGATTTTTCATTTAAATTAGAATATAGAACCAGTTTTCAGCACAAGCTTGACACGTGTCCTTGCACCCTTCCCACCTGGCATTGAACTTCATTGATAAATAGAAAAGAATATATTCAAATACTACTTCCTCAAATGAATTGTATTGTTTTGTGTAATCATATCACATTAATGTACTGTAATGATAATAAATATGAACATCACATATCTTCTCTTAATGTAGGTTTGTTTTGTAATAGAAATTGAAGCTGTGAATTCTAGTATGCCATGTATTGTGTAATACAGTTATTTTGAATGGACGTAGATCAGGAATTGAATTTTGATCGAAAGAAGTGAAATTTATTAATGACTATACGATTATTCTTTAAACGGCCGTTTGTGCGCTCGTTCTACGATATCACTTAATTGCCTTGTTTGATTTTGATGAATCGTGTTATGGAAATTTTTAGTGGATGTGCTAAATTCATTTTCTGACATCTGTGCTAAATATGTATATTATATATTATGTATTCCGGTGATATTGCTAGATGAGTGGATGTGCTAAATTCATTTTCTGAAATATGTATATTATATGTATTCTGGTGATTGTGCTAGATGAGTGGATGTGCTAAATTCATAAACCGGGATCTTGGCTTATTTTTTTTATTCAGGTGGGCTTGCTGGATTTATTATTAGTGGATGTGCTAAATTCATTTTCTGATACCTGTGATAAATATATTATATGATTTCTGGTGATTGTGCTAGATGAGTGGATGTGCTGAATTCATAAACCGGGATCTTGGCCAATTTTTTTTTTTTATTCAGGTGGGCTTGCTGGATTTATTATTAGTGGATGTGCTAAATTCATTTTCTGATACCTGTGATAAATATATTATATGATTTCTGGTGATTGTGCTAGATGAGTGGATGTGCTGAATTCATAAACCGGGATCTTGGCCAATTTTTTTTTTTTATTCAGGTGGGCTTGCTGGATTTGTTATTAGTGGATGAGCTAAATTCATTTTCTGACACCTGTGATAAATATATTATATGATTTCTGGTGATTGTGCTAGATGAGTAAATGTGCTGAATTCATAAACCGGGATCTTGGCCTTTTTTTTATTCAGGTGGGCTTGCTGGATTTGTTATTAGTGGATGTGCTAAATTCATTTCCTGATACCTGTGATAAATATATTATATGATTTCTGGTGATTGTGCTAGATGAGTGGATGTGCTGAATTCATAAACCGGGATCTTGGCTAATTTTTTTTTATTCAGGTGGGCTTGCTGTTTTTATTATAAGTGGATGAGCTAAATTCATTTTCTGATACCTGTCATAAATATATTATATGATTTCTGGTGATTGTGCTAGATGAGTGGATGTGCTAAATTCATTTTCTGACACCTGTGATAAATGCATTTATTGATTGTGCTAGATTAGTGGATGTTCTGAATTCATAAACTTGTATCTTTGCTAAATTTATTTATTCAGGTGAATGTGCTTGATTTATTTTTAGTGAATGTGACAGTTTATTTTACAGTATTTGTGCTCAAGTGTTTTATTTTGTTGAATGTGCTAAATTCTGTTCCTGGTATCCTTGCTAAATTTATATTACATTCTGGTGAATGTGCTGGATTTATTTGTAGTGGATGTGCTTATTTATTTTCCGGCATATTTGCTAAATTTAATGATTTTGTTGAATGTGGTAAATTTATTTCGTCGTATTTTTGCTGATTTTGTTTTATATTCTTGAGAATCTGCTAGGTTAATTTTTAGTGGATGTGCTAAATTCATTTCCTGGCACTTTTGCTAAATTAATATTATATTCTGGTGAATGTGCTGGATTTGTTTATAGTGGACGTGCTAATTCATTTTCCGGTATTTGTGCTAAGTTTGGTTATTTTTATGACACATTTTTATTTAGTGGATGTGCTCAATTGATTTCCCGGTATCTTTGCTAAATTTATATTATATTTTGTTGAATGTGCAAAATTCTTTTCTAGTAGATATGCTATTTTTTTATTATTTGCATTTATTTGCATCCTTGAATTTTTTTTTTTTCATTCTTGAAAAATGTATTTGCATTCTTGAAAAATTCATCCATTGTAGTGGCTTGCTAAAATTTCGTTTGGAAATCAATGAGTCAGTACAAGCTAACAATACAAGTCATACATTATGTATTACACTGGGAAGGAATTGGATTCGATTCTTGTTAGGGTGAAATATTAGACTTTTTTTTTCTTTCCGTGTAGTTGTGTTTGCTATAAGGTAGCTTCTGAGGAAAGTGGTAATAGCATAGTGAAATAGAATGATTGTAAAAATGCAAGTCTATGATGCCACCCAAAAACGTAACAACAGAAAGAGATAGACTATGTTTTTCTTTTTGATTTGGGGGGGGGTGAAAATAATTTTCCGCATTGTTCTTGTCCAGTTATATCTGACATTGACCGTTTCAATCCATTTTAATGTACGTGGGTACATAAACAGGGTAGCCTCGAGCCTCCAAGTAGATTGCAATGTTCATTTTCATATTATACGCAGCTCACTCGGCCGTACCTTGTAAAAGTAGATTTTCAAAATTAAATATAACTTATAATATTATAAAATTGATTTTATATTTTTTTTTTCGTTTCAAAGGAAAATTTATTCGGCGTTTAGAAGACAGGTAAATTTTATTTTAAACATATTATTTGAAAGAAAGATTTTTTCACATTTTTGGGAAATAACTATTTGAAAATAGTCGCTTATTAAATTATTGAGTATATTCCGCAATGGAATCAAGGAAGTCATCTGGATAGCTAATGTCGTGTCGTTCTCGAGTCATGGATGATTTAATTTGCATATTCATGGGTTACTTTTATAGCCAATGACCTTGTATTTTTATTTTAACGCCTTATAATATAACGTTTTTGTTTGAAGGAATTTTAAAAATATTTTTAATTTTGGTCGTACGATATTTATAGAAAGTTATTTTATCTAATTATCCAAATTTATCTTATATACTATTTTTTTATTTCTACTATCTTATAGAAATTATGTTTGGTTTTATTATTTTCAAAGGAAAACATTGTATGCCATTTAGGCACTTCAACTCAGCATTGAACATTCTTTTTTTAATTAAATAGTAAAATGTTTTCTCAATTAAGACAATTTAATAGAATCAAAGGATGCTCGCAGACAGTCGCATACTTACCTATCCTATTGCATATTTTTCATCTTTGCATATGTGCAATAAGACAAGTAAGTATATTAGGCAACTTATATTACAATAAGATACTGAAATTTCAGCATTACTAATGATAACTTCATTTTGGTTGTTACAGAAATGATATCAGAGATATGATCAGCAAGTAGGCCTCCGGATTTGGATTACCCTTGTCATTCTGTAAGTTCAAATTTAAGAAGTGATAAAACAAATAATGTAGTATTATATTTTCAAATTATAAAAGATTTCTTATAGGGAGCTTCTGAAATGTATCGCACATTATGAAATGTGCGATTGTAAGAGATTGAATTAAAAAATAATCTCTGTCTCAAGTAGTCCCTACGCGTCTAACCTTCGTTACAACCAACACGGCTTGGTAGGATAAATTTGAAATATATCTCATTTGAGAAACAGGGTTTACTTCCAATGTAAGTCATTTTTTTATGAATCAAAAAGGTTAAAAATAGAATTGTGCAAAATGTACTTAAATAATAATAAAAACTGCCAATTTGGCATACGCTTATGGGATTATTATTTTACTGGCGAAAATATCCCCCTTTACGCTACGTACCTAGTTCTTTTTTATTGGAAAAAAGACATTCGTTTGCCCACGCCCTCTATTATGCCGCACACCGTCCGTCGTAAAGGGCACTTACACTATTTAGTGTTCACACATTTTGATGAAATTATTTCGTTTTTCATTGGACTTTCTTTATCTTCAAGATGTCTGAAAATATAGTTATAGATAGGTTCACTCTGTACAGAGTGGCCATAAATTCTTTCCCCCAAATCTAGCTTTTGAAAGAACGGATGGATATCTTAGATTGAATTAAACATCAGAGGTGAAATTAGGTACGTCTAGTTTCTAAAAATACCATTTTCAAAAGGCGGGAACATGGTATACAGTGTAAGTAGATGAAAACTCTTGAAATATAAATATAACCCTGTATATAACCAAAATCTATAATACTAAATGGTTTGAAAATCCGAAGACCAGAGGCGGGGTTACGCATTTTTAAAATTGGCACGTTTTTAAAAATTTATAAGGCATATGTTTTGGTAAGAATATTCAGTGTAGATCAATGGACAAGGCACTTGCTTGCACTCTGACCCATTTTGATTAAAATAGTAATCATTTGTATAACACCTATTGGTACTTTTAGACTAGAAAGTTCGTTAAATTGGATCAGAAGGCAAGAGAATTGAGTTTATTGCTGAACATTGATCTTCGCAGAGTATATATACTAGATAATTTGAAAATATTCCATCTCCGTGACTTTTTTGTGATTTGGATTTTGGTTGATCTCAGATATCTTTTGCATTAAAAAAAATACTGGGTTCCACTTAAAAGTCAATTGTTGACATTTGTTTGTTTTTGAGTGGCTGAGATCAAATTTTCATTATTTACTATCATTTATCATTATCATACATTACTCTCATCTTCCATTGACTGAATTACATTTGATTCAGTCTTTAGATGAGAGTCAACCACATTTAATAATTTTTTCACCTTCAAAAAAATGGAATATTTTTTACGAAATACGTTAGGGAGCTAGGCGAAGCAACAACATCTAAAGTCGTTTGGTGAACCGAAAGGGAATGGGCAGTAAGTCATATATTTTGATAGTGGTGGTTTCAAATATGGCATCATACCTAATAAAAAAATAAAATCAAAGCAAAATAGGGACAACTTGCAAAGTGATACATTTTTTGTCTGTATTCAAATGTGATTCGACATATATTAAAAGTACTCCTTTTTCTAAGATTTTTTGTGTAAAAAGATTTTGAAAATCAAAATATTCAAGGGTTCATTTATATCCAAATTTCCCTTAGTAGTTTTTGAGTCAATATCTCAATGCGTTCGAAAGTTAATATGGGACGGACTTTATATGAACATCCTGTATATGCGAGTACTTATAAGTTCCAGAAATTCCACTATAACAGCTTTTAAGAACAGAAGTATGTTGATGTCTAAAATTAGAAATTTAATACTAAACGCTATTGCAGTCTTTACAAACAAAAAATAAGAAAAATATGTTACCAAAAAGTTTATTTTGGCGCCACGTTTTTAAAACATAAAAATAGACAAAAACTATAAATTAGGCCTCTGTCTGACTTTTGTCCAGTTACCATAGCAACTAATGGGGAAAAGTAAGATATTGTTTTCTCAGTGTCTGAGGAAATCGGACCTACACATTTTAGTAGACATAGAACCAAAGAGCAAAAGGGTCACCGGTTAACGTCAGTGGAACGTTGAATGCACCAGTTCCTGTAAGATCATTCAACTTAAGCAACATGAAGCGGGGTTTTACTTGGAGAGTGACTGGGTAGGCTCGGGAACTCGTGATTCTTGGCTCAAACCAGGCTCAGTGATGTCAATGTGGGCAGTTAGTTTGTAAGTTCCCAGGAATGCAGGATGTCTTCCGCGTCGAATACCTTTAGATGCTAAAGAGACGTTTGACATTGATTAGTTGATATTAAATAGAAAAAATGTTCATTTCAATTATGGGCCTCCAATAAAGAAGTCGAAAAAAAATTTAATCGAGCTACAGACTTAGGCTAGGTTCACATGACCGCATCTGAATAGTGGATACTGTTTACATGACCGCGCGGTACTAGTTCTACAAACTTGTATCGATTTGTTCATATATGACACCGCGCGGTCATGTGAACCTAGCCTTATGCATCTGTTTATTTTTAAGCGTGATGATCTTTAAAATAACCAGACTGACCATTAAAATAACAAAAATGAAAAATTCAACAACCGCGTTGATAACAACAGTCCCCGTTAGATGTAACGTCGCGTTGAGTGTGTTCAATACTCGGAAGAATCACGTGTAGTTGCTGAAACACTCATCCTCGTAAGAACAACTGAGCTGTCGTTGATATTGCAGTTGAACTGCAGGGGAGGTTATAGTTAACTTAGTTGTAAAGGGAGCCCTAACCAAAGCTGCTCCAAAAATGTGGGTTCCATCTTTGAGTCAACCACAACTTACGGGGCGCCATCTCATCTTCTACGAAATCTTCAATTTCCCTCCTCTGCTCTTATTCGATGATAAACGATCAAATGGCTCCTCAGAACTGGTTTAATTTGTCGGTAGCTGTGGGAATCTGTTTGCACTTCGATAAAGCCAACGATATGTGCTGCTGCCGGGCGTCTCAAAAATGATATATGTAACTTAAATTCACAATAAATTGTTCTTGTAGGACCAGAAATCTCGGCCCCCTCAACAAACCTCTACAACCATTGTAGGGACCATTTTTATTAACTAATCCGAAATTACCCTTTTTCCGGACGATTTTACCCGCACTACACTTTTAGTTCACCTCGGCGGGGGGAGAAAAGTTAGAATAATCTTATTTGGCCATATCTGTTTTGATTAAAACTATGTAAAAGAATAGACTCTTTAGTGAATGGAAACCAATAGAAGAGGTTAATGTCTGAGGCATTTTCTACCACCTAGCCCTTAGAGCTCCATTTTTATGTGGTCAAATAATCAAATTTATAAGGAAAATAATCCCACCTCGGCTTGAAATTGTACCCACGTCCTTCTGTTTACCAGGCGAACGCTTAACCACTATGATACCGAGGCTGATAATATAATATACCATAAAACCTAGCCCGGATTTTGTTTCTTATTGAAATCTATAGGTAGACCATTAGTTTTATATATATATATATATATATATATATTAATAAGGTGACTGTTGTTTCATTTTATTAATTAATAATTTCAATTNTTCCATCTGAAAACTAAACTAATATTAATGGCCCTGGTGTCTTCTTTGGTAAGAAGTGCTATTACTTGCACTTCCATCTGAAAACTAAACTAATATTAATGGCCCTGGTGTCTTCTTTGGTAAGAAGTGCTATTACTTGTACTTCCATCTGAAAACTAAACTAATATTAATGGCCCTGGTGTCTTCTTTGGTAAGAAGTGCTATTACTTGAACTTTCATCTCAAAACTAAACTAATATTAATGGCCCTGGTGTCTTCTTTGGTAAGAAGTGCTATTACTTGTACTTCCATCTGAAAACTAAACTAATATTAATGGCCCTGGTGTCTTCTTTGGTAAGAAGTGCTATTACTTGAACTTTCATCTCAAAACTAAACTAATATTAATGGCTCTGGTGTCTTCTTTGGTTGCTGGTTCTGGTGTCTCCTGGTTGTCCCATTGGCCTTTTCCTTGTAATCCAACCTTTATATTTCCGTTCTTTTACACGTCCCACACCCTCGCACTTTTTTTTTCATATTTCGATTCATGTTAGTGAGTACAATAAAAGAACAAATGCCATATTGAACAATAGATAGGGTGAAAAGTGTGGAGGGGAGACTACACTAAGATAGTGGGGGTGGGGAAGGGGTGTCTTTAACTCTCAAGAGATATCAAAAGAAGAAAAAATAGTAAAATGGGATGGGGAAAATGATGTCATTCTGGAATGTGACGTCACATTTTGATTTAGAAGAAGACAGACTGATGAAACATGGATATATGGCCTCAGTGCTGCCCTGCCCTGCTGCTTGAGACGAATTGCTGAAGGAGTGTTTGTGGAGTGCTTACTATACTTGCATAAGGCTTTTGTTTTTTTTTCTCTCTCATTCATAAATTTTACACATTTGTTAGAACTCATTGCGATGGTTACATATAATTTTTAGGGCTTAGTATCCGACAGGATAAACCTCTGGGTGTCTCTACACCCTCGCAAGGTATCCCCTCAAATGTTGGCCGAGACAAAGAACTCTTAATCACAATTTTTAGGATTGGGTAGCTGAAAGGGTAAAACGGGAAACTCTCTATCTCATAAAGGGTGAAACACCCTCTATACATTCTCAATGTATCGTCGCCAAAGTTGGCCGAGACGAAGAACTCTCAATCACAATTTTTAGGATTCGGTACTTGAAAGGGAAACTTTCTATCCCAAAAAATGTAAAACTCTCTCTTGCCAGAGTTGCCCGAGTATTGTATTGACAATCTTACGAGGAATCTTCTGGACATTTTCGGCCCTCGGTTGACTACAGGCTATTTTAGGATCACGGGAGTGTGGACCCTATTGAGTAGTCCAGTTGAAGTTTTCACATGTTGAGTATTGTTGTGGTCTTATAGCCAAGGCACTTAATAAAATACAGAAAACAAAAATATAGCCGTCACAGCATTACAAGAAACATTGTAGAGTGAATTTTGAATTTGAGCCATTGGTTCCAGTGTGTGTTTCTGTCTGCCGGTCTTTGAACTTGAAATTTATGTCATTTTTATCTAAATGATGAATCATGATGCTTTCGAATGAATTTGGATCTAACGACTTCGTTTTCATGCCGCTCTTTAGAGGGATACTCGAATCCTGCCTAAAAAGGGAATAGTAATCCTGCCTAAAAAGGGAGCTAAAGCTTGAAATACGGTTCCTATTCATATCCATTCTATGCGTGGAAAGCGCCAAGAAACTTTTGATTGCAATCTAATATACTGTTGCCGTTTTTGGCGGTTTTCAGACATGGAATTTGGTACGTCAAGGATGTTCCTAGTATCCGACAAATAATAACTTTCGAGATAAATTTTCACAAACGGTCACACATATAGATCATTGGCTAATGGCTGGAAGTCCTTATAACGTGTTTTGACATTAAAAACTCGAAAATATTTGCCCATTACAATATACTTCCTTTCTATAGGTAGAATAGCTGTTTTCCTGTGCTTCGCTACGGTTACAAAATTCAACAACAATTTCGAGATCGCAAAATTAAAGCTCCTCAAAATTATATTTATGGTTGAAACAACCCCCAGAGAGAACACGACCCCTATTTAGAAAATTCAATATTTTATTCAAGGATATGACTTTATGCACTGCCAAACAACTTTGTATCGATTTTCAGTTTTCTCGCTCTTCCCGAAGTAGTACTTCTCAATTTCAATTTTTTGGTGTTAAAACCGCCCAGAAATCGGGGAGAAACCGGAAAATTTCAATTTTATCGGTCATTTTTCGTTTTCGTAACTTGCTCCCACTTGAACTTTCGATTTTTTCCTTTCTTATTACGCACGTACGAGTACATACTAAAAAGGATCTGTGTGCCAAGTTTCAAGTCTCTAGGTTTAACAATCGTGGAGCTAAGTTGATTATCAGTCAGTCAGTATACCATCTGGGCTTTGTGTTTTATAAGTATAGAAAATAGATAGATAAGGAAAGTCGTGTGATGTTCACACCAGAATTTTACCATTTTCTTGTCAATCTTGTAAATTTCCTTATTGGGTTACTTCCAATGATTTATGTTGATGCCAAAACTTTACTTTCATATTTATGCAAATTTTATGCAAATTAAGAAAAATGAATATGCAAATAACGTAAAGCAATTTTATGTAAATTAGGTAAGAAGAAAATTTCAAATGTAAAATACGCTTTTAGAAAGGAGTCGAACGTAAATGTCCTTAGAGAGGATGGGATTCATTGGAGATAGTGAACATCATGGCATTACAAGGTTTTATATTGAAATAATAGTATTTGTAGGTTTGAGAAAGTTTACTTTCAATTTGTTTCAGAGATAAATTTAAAAAAAATAAAATGTTTTAAATATTATGTGATCAAGCGAAATTAGATCTGGTTTTAACTAAACTTTTTTTTCTTCTCCAAGCGCCTGTTCGTTCAACGATAACTCTCCAATACCTTTTCCGATTCTAGTCCGTTTTCCTCAGATATTTCCTTCGGAGATGTAGTTCAGGAACAGTTTCAATAGCTCAGTTGGTTGAGGTGGTGGATTCTTAACCAGGAGGATGTTGGTTCGAATCTAACCCCATCCCAGCCTACTTTTCAAATAAAGATCCCAGTGATAATAATTGCAGATTGCAACCAATTCAATAATAATGAAAAATTTTATTCAATAAGTTGCTAGCCCCAGACAAACAGTCTTATCAAGACTTGTAGACATACAGTTTTTTTTTTTTTTTTTAATTTGGCTTAACGTCTCTTTAACATCTATTGGTCATTCAAGACGGGGGTTTTACCCTCCATTCGCTGGAAACTTGCAAACCAGCTACCCACATTGACCTCACCCAGCCTGGGTTGGGCCGGAAAAAAGAGCCAACGATACGTGGTGTTCCCAGACGGTCACCCATCCAAGTACTGACCACGCCCGACGTTGCTTATCTTCAGTGATCTGACGGGAACTGTTGTATTCAACGTGGTATGATCGTTGGCTTAGACATACAGTCTTATCAAGTTCTCTTAATAATATGTTTCATCAGACTTCTCTCTTCTTTCACGTCTGCTAATACTTGATCTTGATCATTTTTTTTCTTCTCCAACAACTTCGTTTTCATCATTTTCCCCCACATTTCTGCTGCTTCTAGTCTCTCTCGTTCATATTGTATTAATGTCCTTGTCTCACATCAATATATAAGTCATCACACTCCAAACAAAGGATTCAATAAATTTCTTTTTAGTGCCAAAACAGATATGATCGTTAGTGAGGAGATTTGTGCTTCTATTGGAATGTTTATTTGGCCATCAAAATCCTTCTATTAATATCAACTGTTGATTTACTATCCTGTGTGATTATACTCCCTGAATAGAGAAACTCCTCCATCTGTTGTAGTTTCTGCGCTTTACTGCTCGCCTGGTAAACAGGAGGAAGTGGGTTTTATCCCCAGCAGAGGCAGGATTTTATCCTTATTAATTTGTGTATTTGCCGATATGCAGTTCTCTGTGGCCAAGTTGTTAAGAGCATTGACTCTTGGTCCGGAGGTTGTGGGTTCGAATCCCGCCCGGAGCAAAATTTTCTTGTTTCCGGAATGGCATGGGTGTAAAAAGGAGTGCCCTGAAGTAATGGGAAATCGGTTCCGGGCCTTAACTTTTTTTGAAAAAAATTAAAAAGTTTGTGTATTTGACCACATTAAATTAGAGCTGTAAGGATTAGGTAGTAGATTAACCTCTATTTTAGTCTATTCTTTTTTAAAAAATAAAAATATATAGATATTTTTATTTTTTTAGTTCTCCCAAACTTCGCCATCGACATGAGGATGATTCAAAACCATAGTGAATGTATAAACGATTAAGGTCAGAATAATTCCTTGTCCCTCAGTATTGAGTTATATCCGAATTCTTAGAGTATTGACATCACAAATTCCAATAAAAAAAAAAAAAATAATAATCTGGAATTAGAAAATGAAAACAGAAAACAATACGGCCATTGCTTTTGTTCAACCCTATAATAGATTATGTCAAACAGTCTTTGAATGAGTCTATTCCTAAGTGAATAAATTTTCATTAGACAAATTGCTTGACTCCCCTTCTATTCATAAGAACAACTATCTTTTGTTTTCAATGTCTAGGTTTCTTTTTCCCCGAGTCACGCTATCCCCTGTGGTTCCACCCTCATCCGCCATCCCCCAGCGTGTCTCACAATATGCTCTCTCATAATCCTTTCTTCTTCACGGAATATCTTTTTCAATTTTTTTTTTTATCAAATTTGTATCTGTATAGGTCTCCTGGGGCAGGTAGCACACCAAAAAGAGAGAAAATATTTCCATTCATAAAACATGATGATGTATTGTATTTTTTATTTAGAAACTGGCAATCCCCACGTGTTCCGCCAGGATCATTTCCACGTGGAATAATTGATGCTATGCATGGATAGTGAAGTTTTTAGTGTTTTAGTGAAAAAAGTATATACAGTCGAACCTGGATAAATAGGACTTGTGTAAGCAGGAAACTCGGATAAAGCTGAAAAAAGCTGTGGACCCATCATTTTTGACATAAAAACCTATTTAAAAAGGAAAATCGAAATTCTCTAAACAGGAATGGCTTTTTACTTGGGTCCCTCCGCAGTCCAAAGCCTCTTTAAGCAGGAATTTGTCAAGTCTTCCTGTATTTTGTTGAAGTCCGCGGTCTGAAGTGTCTATAAGTAGAAATAGTATTGGTACTGCTAGACCTCTATAAGCAGGAATTTGTCAAGACTTCCTGTATTTTGTCGAAGTCCGCGGTCTGAAGGGTCTATAAGTAGAAATTGTATTGGTACTGCTGGACCTCTACAAGCAGGAATTTGTCAAGACTTCTTGGATTTTGTCGAAGTCCGCGGTCTGAACGGTCTATAAGTAGAAATTGTATTGGTACTGCTGGACCTCTACAAGCAGGAATTTGTCAAGACTTCTTGGATTTTGTCGAAGTACGCTGTGTGAAGGGTATATATAAGCAGAAATAATGTTGTTTCTTCTGGACCTCTGTAAGCAGGAATTTGTCAAGACCTCTTGTATTTTGTCGAAGTCCGCGGTCTGAAGCGTCTGTCAGCAGAAATAATGTTGGTAATTCTGGACCTCTATGGACAGGAATTTGTTAACACTTTTCCTCCCAACTTGTGTTCACATCGTCCCCTATAAGCAGCAAAATACTGCCGGTTTCTTGAATTCCTGTTTATTCAGGTTTGATTGTAAATCGGTTTTGAAGTTTCGGCCAGGGAATATCTCCTACATACATTTTTTTTTTTTTTTTGTATACAAACAAGCCCCCTTATAATGTTAGTGACATGGATGTGGAGGAAGCGGAAATTAAATACTTTGCGCAAAGATGAGTTGGCATAACTGTTGTACGGAAAACAGCAGAAAAACATTGCTAACACAACAAGGTATGGCCTTTACAAATTGATGAGCAATAATATATTTTTTGTATTGTTTCAGCAGCTGCCCCGCAGGCTATCTTCTCCTAGTGTTCACTGTAAGCTTCTTATGTTCATTTGAAATTTCATAAGGCACGCGGTGAATGCCAAGAGCGGAACCTTTTCAACAAGAGACCACCAGCAGGATTGATCCAATTTTTTACGAAATATCTACTCGTATTGTGAACAATGCATTTAAATCTTCAAATTTAAAAACTGGTTTCACATCTTCGCAACAAGAAGCTAAGTGTGATGGTAGACTTGTTCGGCTTGCATTACCGGCATTACGAGTGAATCATGGTGTAATTTCCTCATTACGTGCCCGTTGTAAGTATTTAAATGAACTTTGTTACGCTAAACATCTGCAGAAAGTTAACAATTACATCAGGACTAATCCCAGGTATTTTTGGAAATTTGCAAACGAATTTCGTAACATTCAAGGATTCCCAAAATTTATGTTTCTTCAGGACGAGACAAGTTCATCTGCGCAGGAAACGGATGACCTCTTCTCTAGGTCGTTTTATTCTGCTTATCTTGACTCCAATTTGCCAATTCCAGAATATAGCTATAAGGATCTGATTGATTTTAATAGTTGCTCATTTTCCGACTTCGAAGTTTTCAAGGCTCTATCGTCGCTGCCACCTAAGTTCTCTTCTGGTCCGGATAATATTCCTCCTTATATTTTAAAAAACTGTGCATTCAATCTTTGTCAACCCTTGTCAAGAATTTTCAATGTCGTTGTCTTCTGAAGTTTTCCCTTCAAGTTGNGATAAAAAAAAAAAATTTATGTCAATTACTTTATTGCATTAAAGTATTCTTTATATTTATGTCAATTACTTTATTGTATTAATTTGTGTATTAAGGGTTAGACCCGTTAAAATAAAATTATTATTATTAATAATTGTAATATGCTGTTCTTAATGAGTTTCACAATGTATTGTTCTAACCATATTCAATAATTTGTGGTAGAATATTATTATTATTAATTGTAGCGGCTTTCCTTTTGGAATTCCAAGACTTGGTTAGGATTATTGCACACCAGGTTTTTGCAAGTCTCTCACTAGTATGTCTCGTAATGCAAGACCAACAAGCCTACCATATATAAATAATCTCAATCAGCTTCAAAATTGCCGCACCCAGTGTGAAGTTCAGCAATGGCCCTAGTGGTTCAGACTTCCAGAGTGTTGAATGGGACTAAAACAGAAACAGATGCTTCCAGAAACGAATGGAGGGGTATCCCAGAATGGACTTCCGCGTCAATTGAACAAGGATTTCATTTCCATTTAAAACGAAAAGAACAGATTAACAGATACAGAATTGAGTTTTTTTTTTCTTGCAGGAAAGATTAAAATATTTTAAAAAATCTTTCCTTCAAAAAAAAAAATATATAAAGTCTTCAAAGACATTCATATTAATACACAGAAATGAAGTGTAGCATTACAAAGAAATAATATTTATGTTATTGTAACTGTGGGCAGTGGCGTAGTCTGGTGTGGCGCATTCAAGAATTGAGTTTAAGTGAAGTCTAGCATTACAAAGAAATAATATGTTATTGTAACGGTGAGCAGTGGCGTAGTCTGGTATGGCGCATTCAAGAATTGAGTTTAAGTG
>CM022877.1:7847062-7913807 GCA_012654025.1 Pachypsylla venusta
TTGGTAAAAATCGGTTGAGTAGTTTCGGAGGAGTAGGGTAACAAAAGTTTGCAGTTTGTAGGGAGTATAAGGCTACGCTTCGCTCCGCCCAATTATACCTGAGTGGTCGTTTTATACTAGTGACTACGACCACAGGAAAGATTTCAAGCGACATATCCAACATCAGCAGAATTTGAAGCTTGTAGCGGTTAGGCGCTTTATGTCGCTCGTGTTTGCTCGCAATCGCTTCCAAAGCACTGATTGAAGTATATAAATGTACGTCATATATGCAATAACTCGAAAGGGAATTTTTTACAATCAGAGCTTAGTTTTCAAAACAAGATGATGCCAAAATTTTGAAATCTGAAATTTGAAAAGTATTTTTTCTTTTCATTGATTATTATTCTTATGCTTTTTAGGCATTTTTGAATTACAAATTCTCTAAAAAGTGTACGTTTAGAAGAAAAGATATTTGCTTAATGATTGTTCTTTTTGCAAATATTTTCTTCAAAAAGAATAATTGCAGAATGTGGGGACGAGATCACATACATTTTGATAGTCAATATAAGGTATTCACTACCCATTTTAGTAGACGAAAAAGAAGAAGAGAAATGGCAAATGCCCCGTTTCACAATTTTTTCAGTCTATCATATTCTATTCAACTCGAGCCATGGGTGATATTCAACCATACCAACCCCAAGACTCCCAAGCCATGATAAATGCGCTGGGTTAGAAAAACGATCTTTGGTACAAATTGCTTTGAAGCCTCACACAGGACTGGAGTGCCGTTTAGTAAGGTAAGTAATTATATTTAGTAAGGTGAGTAATTATAGCTATTCTGTAAGTTCGGAGACTAAAGGACTTACCAATTTTTTATTGAAAATTAATCCCCGGCACTGGATGCTTTATAATCAAACTTATCAAAGGTAAGTGTTATTAATAAAATGCATGCAGAATAATTGAAATTTTTAATTAAACTTCATTGATTATAAAGAGTTCTAAAATGAAGGAAATCAAAGGAGTCTGCATTAGACACACCTGAGCTGTACAAGAAATTAATTTGCTTTTAAACTTCTCTCTACATGTACAGGGTAGTTTTCATGACGGATTTTTAAAATGTATAGTGTGAACCAAATATAGGAGGAAAACATATTCTCTAGAATCTAGGTGTACAGAATCTAATATGTAAAGAAAAACACTAATTTGAGTGTTACATTCCACACGAATCTAATAATCATGTAAAAGGTGATTTCATAGGCCTAAACGTAGTCTGATTTGGTACCCATAAGTTGGACTAACTCTTTGAAGGAAGAGAAGCCTCAGTATCTAATTGTGCCCTACAACTTTTGAGTGCAATCGAATATACAGCTGGTGATTTTCATTAATCTTGTCAATAAACAGAATGGTAAGTGCCAGAGATTTGAAATTTTGTATGTAGGTCCCATTTGGGGGTTTAATTGTGTCCTAGTCACCACAAGGATTTTTTTTCCCCTTTTACTATTATTTTTCTCTACTTTTGATCGGAATAGGGGAATGTAATTATCAGACCTGATATAATTTTAATAAATAAAGAAAAGAGGACTGGCACAATATCAACATCGCTGTACCCTTAAACCGAAATATCAAAAAAAGTGAGGAAGAAAAATTTTGAAATATGAGGAACTAAAAATGGAGATACAAAGAATGTGGAAATTGAGAACGGTCAACATCGTCCCAATAGTAATATCATGTGAGGGAGTTGCATCCGGAACACTCCTGGAAAATTTGAAGAAATTGTATATGTCTTCCCACTTTAACACCATTCAGAAATCCGTCATACTTCAATGTTGCCATATTGTACGGAAATTTCTCAGTAATTTATAGAAACCCATCAGCCTTCTCCATTACACTCTAATAATAACTGTTAATAAAGACTGAATTGTCTCTTTAAAAGTTATATTGCCGATTAAAAAATCAGAAGAAAGAAAAAAATAAATATATTATTACTTACCGGTAATAAGGTGAATACCACAATACCGGGAAGTAAGTGGACAATAATAATAATAAAATTGGAAACCCGTCTTAATTTACTATGCATGATAGGAGTTAGAAACTAGACTTCCCAGGATGCAGTCAGAGAGCCAGGCTTTGAAGCGGGCCGATATAAGCTGGAAGAAGCATAAGAATAAAAATATATAAACGTTGTCTTTTTAACATTCAGAATGAACCTCTTCGGCAAGGCAGGCTTTGGAGCAGGCCGATATAAGCTGGAAGAGGCATAAGAATTGAAATATATAAACGTTCTCGTTTCAACATTCAGAATGAACCTCCTCGGCATGGCAGGCTTTGAAGGCGGCCGATATAAGCTGGAAGAGGCATGAGAATTGTAATTTATAAACACTGTCTTTTCAACATTCAGAATGAAACTTTTTGGCAAGGCAAGCTTTGAAGGTATTTAGGTAGGTAAGTATTAATTATGAAGGTATATATGCAGGTAAGTAGGTATGCAGGAATCTCTTGACTAAAATATTATGTGTGCAAGAAGCAAAGATAATAAACCAAATATATTATGTACGCACGTACAGAACACTGAGAGGAGCATCGTTGGGGAGGGAGGTTTGGGGGAGGGAGAAATAAAATGAGATAGTTGTTGTTTTTTCCTTGGAACTTTTTGAAGCGAGATGAGGAGTAGTGGAGGGGATGATGTATCCAGGGCAACCCAACAGTTTCTCCCAGGTACCTCTACATCCTGTTGCAAACTTCCCTTCCTTTTAAAATTCATTCTCCTCGTGCCTTTGTAGCCTTCTCTCTTTTCTCCTTGTCTTGTAGTTTTCTCATGCTTTCCTCCAATATACCCCATTCTACAATCATTTTCCCATCGTAGGAAATTCAGTGGCGACGAAGTACAAGTCTTTCCTTTTTTTGTATTAACATCTATTGGTCATTTGAGACGGGGGTTCTACCACAAATTCGCTGGACTACCATAACTTATAAACCAGCTACCCACATTATTAATCTCACCCAGCCTGGATTGGGCCGGAAAAAGCCAGCATCTCGAAGACTCGACTATACGTAATCACCTGCTTAGTGAAACCTTGCTGGACGTTGCTTAACTTCAGTGAAGCACTGAAGTTAAGCATATTTAACGTGCCTTATTAAACGCTGGCTAAAACAGAAGCTCTTTTTTGTATTAACATATCTTTAAGTAGCAAATACAAACTCAGTTCGATATTTGCGCTTTAATGTAACTTGTATTTACTAGCCTTGTTTGTTGTTTGGGGTGCGGCACCTGTTGATTGATTACTTATCCGCAACCACCCTACAGTCGCTAATGTCTTTTATTTTATGAATGAAATTCAAAAGAAGTATTGAACCAAATCTTTAACATCTATTGGTCATTTGAGACTGGGGTTTTATACTCCATTCGCTGTATACTTGCAAACCAACTACCCACATTGTCCTAACCCAGCATGAGTCGGGCCGAAAATAGCCAGCATCACGAGAGCAATAAACACCTGCTTAGAAAAACCTTGATGGACGTTGCTGAACTCCAGTGATCTAACGGGGACTGTTGTATTCAACATTCCAGACTACATCAATTTTTTGAGAGCCTCGTTTGTATTTCCATAGTATGTATTAAAATAAGAATTAATATTTGAAATAAATTTAAGAAATTGTGTTTTGGGCAAATTTTCGACATCTACAGGAATGAGACATAGGCCATAGTCCGAGGTGGTGTCAATGTTGTGGGGTTGTCTTTTTATTATCAAACGGATTGTTTCAGAACAGACCAAACAAACCAATCAAGTCCAACCCTAATTGGGTTTGGTTTGCTGTGCTTACTTAGTTTGTTTTCTTCTCATTGTTTTAGAACAGACCAAACAAACCAATCAAGTCCAACCCTAATTGGGTTTGGTTTGCTGTGTTTACTTAGTTTTTTTTCTTCTGATTGTTTTAGATCAGACCAAACAAACCAATCAAGTCCAACCCTAATTGGATTTGGTTTGCTGTGCTTACTTAGTTTGTTTTCTTCTCATTGTTTTAGAACAGACCAAACAAACCAATCAAGTCCAAACCTAATTGGGGTTGGTTTGCTGTGCTTACTTAGTTTGTTTTCTTCTGATTGTTTTAGAACAGACCGAACAAACCAATCAAGTCCAAACCTAATTGGGTTTGGTTTGCTGTGCTTACTTAGTTTGTTTTCTTCTGATTGTTTTAGAACAGACCTATAATATTAAAAAAAAACGGCAACAACAATAACACTAACAACAACAGCAGCAACAACAACATCAACAACAACAGCAGCAGCAACAATACTAACAACAACAAAAAAAATAACAGCAGCAACAACAACAACAAAAGCAGCAGCAACAACATCAACAACAAAAACAATAACAGCAGCAACAACAACGACAGCAGCAATAACAAAAACAACATCACCTTCCATGATAATCATTTTCCGATGTTAGTCCTGGCTTGGCTGTCAATGCTTCGGATCCCACCCCCCTCCGAAAAAAATCTTGGGTACAGCCCCGGTATCATCAATCAATAGATGGAAATCACCATACCTCTCCAGCTGCAGATCTCACTCAACAGAGGCTTCCTGAATGTCTCCAAAAGTCGCCCACGCCACTGTTCTGTACCACTAAAGCATGATGGTTTTATACTTCTCGCTAGAGTAGACGCTTTAAATTGATTTAATTCCTCTATCGATCTCAAAGCTTTTGATAAAAATATACTTTTGCTTTCTAGTTAATATCTGATAGGAAGTTTTCTGTCCAAGGGTTATCGTCTGAAATCCAAAATATGCTCGGCCCTAAGGAGGGCATGAATATGAAATTGTAACTACCTACATTATCTTAGCGTTCTCACTGAACAATATACCACGCTAGTTTTATTTTTCTTCGCGTTGCGAAACTAGCGTTTTGCTTTACATCATTTGAACCGTTCTGATGCAGGGTTAAAAAGGTCTTTCTGTGACCAAATGTGGGACTCTTATGGAAATTTGGGGGCTCAAGGGATAAAGTCCTTTTTTTGCACTCGTAACCTCAAACGCACACAGTATCAACACCACATCACGGGAAAATTACAAAATCCCTGAATCCTTGTTTTAAATCTCTCATTTTAACGAGACACAATATTTCCGGTACCCAAATGAAACGATGAGGTTTTGGTTTATTACTTTCAATAATGAACCTTTGGAATCGTCACGAAAAAAATAAAAATAATACCCCCCTTAAAATTTGATATTATATGTTTCAAGGTACGTAGAATCCAAAAATCGAATAAAAAACCTTGTTGGACATTGCTGAACTCCGTTTGTCCGCCGTACGCCGTGATGGGCACTTTTGCACTCAGCGTTGACCGATTTGGATGAAATTTAGTATATAGGTCCCATCTGGGCTCTAATTGTGCCCCGAAACTTTTGGGTGCAATTGAATTCACCCTTGGCGATTTTTGCCGCTTTTTCGCGGTTTCCAGTATTGCTGTCTAAAAGCAGAATGTTAAAAGCTAGATTTGAAATTGTGTATGAAAATTATGTAATGCTGCCAAGATTTATCATCAACTCCGCGAAAAGTGTCGGTCAAAGTTGCTTTTGTTGGGGAAAATGAAATAAGTACAAAGATTTGTTATAATTTGAGTTAACGCATAATATTGCATTGTCACAACTTCCTTTTGCGGATATTACAAAATTACAAGGGCTGCTCATCTAAATCATCAGTTCTGAAAAATATTTCAGGTTCGCCGGGATTCCCACCCGGCCTCGCCGAGTGCAAAGCCGGTGTGATACCCATGAGTGATTAGTGGGAGCTGGGGGCAGTACCGGATTACCATAAGGCATTATTGGCAGCTGCCAAGGGCCCCATGCTTTGGGCATCTTACACTAGGTATTATGAGTTTTTGACTAAGCTTACACTAGGTATTCCTGGATTCAGAAAAAAAATAATAAAAAATAAAAATTCAATGGACAGTTCTGAGGCCACTGCGTGCTCCTCTCTCTCTCTCTCTCTCTCCCTCTCTGAAAATCGACTCTCCTACAACATTCAACCACATCTTAATATAAAAATCAGAAATTTGTGTGTACCCATGTTCCTAAGAAATAAAGAAAAGAATAGGCAACGCTTGGGGTCAGTACCGGTCCCTTAGTTTCATTTTGAAAGGGGACTTCTCGATGACCATCAAAAGAGAAGTTATGAATATGTGTGTGCCTCCAGTACTGACATATGGCACGGAGACCTAGTCCCTTACAAAGAAACAGGCAGAAAGCCTAAATGTGTGTCAACGAAGAATGGAGAGGAGCCTACTTGGTATTACGCTTAAAGACCACATGAGAAATACAGAAATTCGGCGCAGAACAAAAATCAGGGATGTGGAGAATGAGTTGAGGAGGAAAAAATGGGCCTGGGCAGGTCATGTAGCTAGAATGCCAAACATGTAGGATGCCAAACAAGAAATGGACCAAAAAAATTCAAGAGTGGTACCCCCGCGATGGACAAAGGAACCGCGGGCATCCAGCAACCAGATGGTGTGATGTAATAAGGAAAGCAGCAGGACCATATGGCGCAGAACAGACAACAGTGGACAAATTTGGGAAAGGCCCTTGCTCCGGATGGGGATGTTGTGGGCTCATGTAGATGATGATGTTCCTACCTGTGTACCTATGTGGCAGGGGTTGGCTGTTACAATACCAGAGCCCAAACGGTAGCAGATAGCGAAAAATTGATAGGAATGAACCCTCCCCCAAAATCATGGTCTACGACCTCAGGAAAATTATATGTATACCAAATTTCGTCGAAATCGGATGAAAAACGTGGCTTATATGGCGTAACAAACATACATACACATATACAAGTGCATTTTGGGATGTATACCGGGGTCAAAAGTGGAGTTCACTAACGTTCACAATTATGTAGACTTTTGTACATTTTAGCATGCTATATGTATTTTTTATTTTTTCTTCAAAACATTCATTTTAGGGGCCCCGCGCCCAAATGTGCCAAGGGCCCCGCGCATGCTTGATCCGGGCCTGGTTGGGGGTCAAAGTTGAAATGCACAAAATGGAATAAAATGACCTGGGTAGCTCAACAAAGTTGGGGAAACGACTACCGAGAAAATTTTGAATAATTAGGAGTCAAAAAGTGAAAATCTGTGCTCTAAATCTGCAATGTTGTTTCATACATAAGTGACTAATACTATAACATTTTTTAACATCATGCAATTTTCCAATGGAAATTATAAAAAAAAATTCAAGTTAACGTGAGATGAGCTTTACATACATTGCGAAATGGCCGACGAGCCTATCCGGCGCATGCGCGGATGGGGCATATAGTTAGTGGCTGGAAATAGAGCCCTCGTAGCGGTATTTTTACTGTCTCTGGACAGTTTGTAAGATGTAAAATAAACCTTGTTCTTGGGGCAGCTGATGTAAACAAGATAGACAATTGACGAGGGGAGTACGGGATGTCGTTATTACGTTATATATCTGGAATATTTTATTTGAATTTATAAAATCATTCTGATTGTATTTATAAAATCAAAATGAGAAAAATATATAAGCCATTAATTATTTAGTGGAAGATTACTGTATAAATATTCACATTTCATCTTGCCAAGAGGAGGGGGGCGGCCGCCCCCCTTTAAATCCTCACCTGTTGCCTCCGAGATGACTTTCATGGTAGGATTTTTTTTAAAAAATTGACGAGGTATATCCCTAGAAATGTAATCTACCCTTTTTTTGGCTCGGTTTTAAGAACTGATTAGGGACGTGGGGAAAATATATAGATCACCCTATACGCATGCCTTGTGTTTTGTTACGCCCTGTATATACGAATGCAGTGTTTCAGTAAAGATAAAATTTATTTAAACTGAAATACATCCCGTCCTCGTCAGTCTGGTTGTGAAAGGCACTTTTGATTAAATAATGCGATGCCATCATCAGGATGAAGCCCTTTTGTTTCCCTGAAATGAAAATCAAATTTTCAATTCCTTTGTTTTAACTTTAATATTGGATAAAGTACCAACGGTATGAACAAAATGAGAAAGTCTTGATATGGTGACAAAATTTGATACTCTCAAACTTCGCTGAATTTAAGCAACGTCCAGTGAGGTTAGTATACTTGGTTGGCTATTTGCGTTAGAACCCAGGCTGTGTGAGATCAATATGGGTACCTGATCTGTAAGTATGTAAATTTCCAGGGAATGGAAAGTAAAACTCCAATATGTTTCCAGAGAATGGAGAGTTGGGAACATCACGTAACGTTGACTTCAGAACTATGTTTTGTTCTGGAAACCGGTCAGAGAGTTTGATATTTAATAAATAAATTTATTTTATGGTGATAATCTACGAACAGTTCTGTGAGCTGTAGACCTCACTCAATGAATAGCAACAATTTGCCCAGAAAAACATAATGAATGTCCATACCAAGATTCATCAAAAACGGATAAGGCGTTCGAGAGTTATCGTGGAACGAACAAACAGATGAACAGGCGTTTAAAGAAAAATCGTGGACTTGAAACTAGACTTCAATTCGTTCGGTCAGTTTGTCAATTATTTGGATCTGATTTGTGAAATCTAAAATACCTAGAAATTGATTTTTCATTCGATAACCAATTCTGACAACCAAATTAAATTTAAGGAGTCCCCGATGGAAGGGCAACACGTCAATTTACAAATATCTACTAACCTATTTTTGAACAACTGACAAGATTTCTTTTTTACTTAACGTCTCTTTAACTGAGGTTTTACCCTCCATTCGCTGGAAACTTATAAACCAACTAACCAGATTGACACAACCAGCGTGGGTTGGGCTGGGAATAGCCAAAATCTCGGGGGCACGAAACTTTATGGTTGCCACTTACTTAGTAAAACGTCGTTGAAGGTTGCTTATCTTCAGAAAATTGGTGTATTCAACGTGCCAAAGACGCGGGCTCACCTGATAAGACTGATCGGTATTTTAAAGATTTTTTACCGAAGTGGTCATATTGATTGTCATCTTGGGCATCATATGATAATTTGGGGGCATTTCTTGTTCAGGGGTCGAAACAATGAGATTAAAACCTTCCCTGGGCAAATAATTGATATGTAAAAAAAAAAACTTTTAATTTTTTTTTTTTTTTTCCTTGTTTCTTTTAATCGCCTCGTTATGTTATAAGACATCCCCGTGGCAGAATGCGCATCACACTCGGCTTGCACCACGGAGGTTCCGGGTTCGATTCCCGGATGGGTCGAAAATTTTGAAAAAGGTTTTTTCGAATTTTCTACTTGGTCTGGTTGTCTTTGGGGTTAACTCAGCCTCCTGAAGACAATTGAGTAGCTATGGTAATAGCTCCAAGTGGTAGCATTATGGGGAAATTGTTAAAGTGTAGCTTAGGTTTAGTGATATCGGAGTGAATGTTGAAAATACCTTGTAATGCTATGATGCTCACAAACATTGTGACAGAATAACACAAGGAAATATACATTTACATTTTACATTAATCGCCTCGTTATAACCCTCTTCGTTTCACGAGGCCTTTACAAAAAGTAAAATATAGTTGACCACATTTACATGATGTACCGTACCATATTGTATTCCATTAATATGTTGTAACTTAGTCTGACAATAGTGATAAATTGTGTATTTTAAAGATGGATTTTATCATATTAATTAAATTTTAGGGGGAGGGGGAGGATATCATGCGAAGCTTGTCAACCTTATCGACATAAGCCAACACATAGCTGGTATGATAGTGGTATATGGTATAATAATTTTCCTTGCGATGCGATGGTACACTCTCATAAGTTTTTAACTTTTCTACAAAACGTTTAAAGTAGATCTATTTAACTTTTGGAGCTCACAGGTAAACGGGTCATATTTACATACTTTAAATTGTTAACTATTATAACGGACCAAATTAACACAGTTGATTAAGAATGAAGGTTTGGCGCCGAGGGTCGGCGGTTCGAAGCCAAAGCCGGAAGGAGAATAGCTAGAGCTAGAGAGATGTTTTTTGTGCACAAAGCAGTACATACAAACCCTGTTCGAATAAGGTGGTGCAAAACCTTGAATTTGAATAAAAATAATAAAAGGTTTTCGAGCTTTCCCATGAATCGACAATCATCGATATACTGAGCCCCGATCAATCGGTTGCGTCTCGGGACACGATATCTATAGCAAAGTATCGATACTTTACTTGAAAGTAGTATCGATAGAAAAATATCGATACCAGAAAAGTATCGATACTTTTTTAGCAAATATCGGGGTATTCAAGAGTTTCACTCATCATCAAAAGTTTTATGCAGTTCCCGTATATCTAGAGCGCTGAAATTTTGCATGAAGTTAGCAATTGACATCCAAGTAAATGAAATTTGAGCTAATTGTAATTGAAAGATTCAAGATTCTGTGTGTACCAACATCGAGGAAGAAAAAAAGCTTTGTCTAGAAATCAAAAATTTGTACGATGCCGACGCCTCGATCGCGACTCTAGTGCTGATTTTTTTTTTTTTTCTACACTCTAAATCTCAATCTCAATCTCCCAATTTCGGGGAATCAAGATTTTGTTACCAGGTCTGATTTTTTTCAAGTTTTTTTTTATTATTTTATTAAAAACGAATTTTAGGCGTATTAATTATTCAGAAACTAATTGTTCAAATTGTTTTGGGTACTCGGTGTGTTTTGTTAGGTATGGAAAAAATACGCAGTAATTAGTATCCGTGGAAAAGTACCCGTACCACTAAAATATCAAAAAAAAAGTATCAAGTAATATTGGTGCAAAAGTATCGATACTTTTTTCGTGTCCCTATTAAGGTCTCCTTCGGGCCGGGGGTTTTACCCTCGCTTCGACGGGGGTTTTACCCACACTGACTTCAGCCAGCCTGGGTTGGGTAATAGCCAGCATCAGGAGGGGGCAAACCTTCATGGTCACCCGACACTGAATGTCATTTAATTGGGAGCTAGGGTGACCCCTTTACCAGAATCACGAGGGCGCAAACCTACGTGGTCATCCGACACCGAATGTCATTTAATTGGGAGCTAGGGTGACCCCTTTACCAGCATCATGAGGGCGAAAACTTACGTGGTCACCCGACACCGAATGTCATTTAATTTGGAGGCAGGGTGACCCCTTTACCAGCATCACGAGGGCGCAAAACTACGTGATCACCGGACACCGAATGTCATTTAATTGGGAGCTAGAGTGACTCCTTTGTGTTAGTGTTTTCCTTCCCGTCGTGTACGTCAAGCTCACACTGCTGTCTATGGACACTAACTTCATATATTCATCCTAAACCTGTGGACTCGCTTTCCCCTACTTCTTGGTTTCACTGATGCCAAGTGATATCAGGGATTGTACCTCTTCAGAGGTCACTAAGTAGAATGAAAGAAAGAAGAACACCGCTAAAACAACAACCCGAATCTACATCATTATAATGAAATTGTAACACAATGATGTCCCAAAAAAATTACAGTAGTAATTTTTTAGTACCCTCTCTGGCCGGTTTTCAGGAAAAGGATCACTCCGGAGTATTATATTATGTGAAAATTGATCTCGCTTCTTTCGATCAATTCATTAATCAGGTTAGAATTTCAGGAGATATTGCAAATTTCCTGTACAAGACTAAATTCCGATCTGCCCTAGCATTTGTGAATCCTTTGTCTGGTGAGTACAAATAATGTAAATATTCCGAGTGATTGATAGATGGGGATAAAATAGGGGCGAGGATAATGAGGAAAACGTAGAGAGAGAATTTTAAGAACAGACTTGGAAAGGGAGACGGGATTGTGTTTTGCATGATAGCATAATATTAATAATAAAAAACTGTTTTCCGATGAGCATGTGTAAACATCAATTCGTCCCGGGACTGCTCAAACTTGAAAATACATCACACAACGTTTCTGCTTCCCAAAATTCCAGAGAAAATACTTGAAAACATTATATTCTCCGCTCTTTAAACATCAACCCTTTGTACACACATGAGTCGAATTTTCAAGGTTTTAAAATGCTTCGAATAATTGGATTCCGTGATGTTTGAATGTAAGAGACGTAAGGTGTAGATTTATTCTTGTGAAAATAATTGGAAACGATAGCGCTTCCCAGAACTCCAGCAAAAATCCTTCATAAGTTCTTCAAAATATCTCCACGCGCTTCACAACTTTGCGAAATTTCCAAGGATTTGAAAACATTCAGACAATATGATTTCCTGTTTAAGTAATAAGATGCAATGGCGTGCTCCCGAATAAAAAACAAGATATTAACTATTAAATAAATTAAATTTAAACAAAACACTTACCAAAAACAGTATTTACTTTAATTTATGAAGAAACTAGTTTCGAATCATTAGATACATCCTCTAAAGATGGAAGTTAATCAGTTTAGAATTTCAGGTGATATTGGAACTTTCCTGTACAACGCTACCTGTTCTCTAACAAGACTAAACTCGACTAGACTGATGATGAATCGAATGATTCGAAACTAGTTTCTACATAAATTAAAGTAAATAGTGTTTTTGGTGTTTTCTTTAAATTTAATTTATTTAATAGTTAATGTTTTTTAACACTTATAATTAACATGTTATTCAAAGATTTAAAAAAACAAGTTCCTGCAAAGGACAAGCTTTTTCAGTAACCTCGTATCAACCTCTTTATATACTTACGAGTATTTTCAGCAATTTTTTTCAAACCTGAATCAATAAATGAAGAGAATAGTTGATTTTGAGAAGAACACCGATAATTATTAATTGGAAACTAAAGTAAACACTTTTGTGCGATTGTTTTCTTTCAGATCTATAATTATATGCCAACACTGGCTATAGGCACTTGCTACATACCCGTTGAAACCCCACGACTACTTTCCCCCATATTTTTGGGGGCCACCGATGCCAAGTGATATCAAGGATTCCACCTACTCAGAAGTTACTAATTTGAATAAAAGAGAGAGAGAGAGAGGAATACCGCTAAAATAACAACCTGAAACTATGTCATGATAATGAACTTGTAATGCAATGATGTTCAAAAAAAAATAGTATTAGTTGAAGGTGTTGTTTTTTAACGACATTCTCGCTCTTTTCAGAGAGGGGCACAACGTCACTATTCCTGCATCTCCTTCCCTAAAGCGGAACCGTTTCGAAGCAACGCGGGTGGAAGAGTTGAAATATAAATGTTTTCCCCTCTGATGTATGTAAATATGTATCTTTAAGCAAGATTTTAGTGTTTTAGTTAAAACTACATTACCATATGTTGTATTGTCTTCCCTAAAGCGGCACCGTTTTGGAGCAGAGCTAAAAAGATCAAACTTTCAGATTTTTCCCTTTACTTGGATGTCAATTGCTAACATCATCAAAATTTCAGCACTCTAGGTATACGGGAAGTGCTTATAACTTTTGTTGATGAGTGAATAAGTCAGTCAGTATCCAAAAGTTTGAAATTATCTATCTTCTACCCGGGTTAATATTAACTTTTGAAGTTTATCCCGCAGTATTGTACTATACTATGGAATGTATGTTCAAATTTTCAATGACCTATCCTTGTAGAATAGCTTCGAGTAAAGATACGCTGGTGCTTTCCGGAAATTGGCCTAGCGCACTGCCGTGCACTCAGATAAAGATAAGTATTATCGATTCCATGGATTTAAAAGACTAAACAAAAAATACATCCCCACATAATTTAAATGCAGAACCACTGGAACTCTACAAAACAAGAACAGAATAAATAAAATATGTTATTGACGCGTCAGCTGATGTGCAGCTAGAAAATAGACATGAAAAGGCCTATCCCGGCCAAATAAAACATAAATTGTTTGCTTTTTTTTGTCATCATTCCACTTGCTACCCGACACACCCAGCAAATACTCAGAACTCACTCTCCGTGTTCATTGAGAATGCCATGGGAGAGAGAGGAGAGGGTGTGCAAGCGTCACCCTGTCTCTCAGCTATCGGTTGTCATGGAAACGGAAGAAGAAAGTAGAAAAAAATGTATCTTTTATTATATTGATTCTTATGGACCGGGGTCTCGTCAAATTTAAAGGATACCCGCGCTCCCTGAATACCAATCCGAGGGTAAAATCACTATCAGTATTTAATTTCCGATTGGGAGGGGGGAGAAGTTTAGTTAGACTCTTCTGTTAAGACATCTATATTGTGTTTTTTCGTTTGTCATTTTTTTCAGGCTGCAAATGATCGACTTTATTGAAAATGTGCTTTTGAGTCTATTCACATAGAAAAAGCCATGCCCAAAGGGGTGACTGGCAATTACGACGAAGCCTGCTAATATTCAAATATAAAAACTTCCCTTTTTTACTAAACGTCTCTTTATCATCTATTCTAAGGTTCCATGGGAGCGTTTGCAAATATAGTTTAAGGAAATTGGTTGGACTTGTTGTGGTTCCAAGATATGTAACTTAAGCCCTGTATGAATGTTACCATATTTGTAGCTTTTTCACTTTTCTTAAGGTCTCTTAAACCTCGAAGGTCATTTGAGACGGGGATTTTACCCTCCATTCGTTGGAAACTTACAAACTTGCTACAACATTGACCTTACGCAGCCTGTTTTTGGCCGGAAAAGGCCAGAATCACGAGGGCTTGAACCTACTTGGTCATCCTTAAGTAAAGCCTCGTTGGACGTTGCTTATTCTTCTTCTTTCTTAACCCCTCAAGCTCATTCAAGATGGTTGCTTAACTTTCGTGATTTTACGAGAACTGGTATCAAAGAACTCCCTGATTGGCTGTTACACCTACTCATAGCAACAAAGAGCTCCCTGGTTGGCTGTTACACCTACTCATAGCAATCAACAATAAATACCTATATAGGGAATCCTTAAGGGTATATCATAGAACGCCCGTTTTGTTTTTCTTGCGTGACAAAATAAGACTTTTGCTTGATTTGGCGCTCTGCAAGGGATTTTTGTAAATTCTATAAGGGACGGTATTTAACTATTTTAGAAGTGAAGTGTATCCTAAATAGTACAACGCCCTTATCTCTAATGATACGTTCACTTGGAGCAAATTTAAGAAATTTAAGGCTTTTTTTTTTAAATTTTGCTTAACGTCTATTGGTCATTTAAGACGGGGGTTTCACCCTCCATTCGCTGGAAACTTGCAAACAAGCTACCCACATTGACCTCATCCAGCCTGGGTTGGCCGGAAAAATAGCCAGCATCACGAGGGCGCGAACCCACATATAACAACCTCGCTGGACGTTGCTTAACTTCAGTGATCGAACGGGAACTAGTGTATTCAACGTGCCATAGACGCTGTCTAAATTTAAGACTTAATATCAAATGGAATTTTATTCATTGTGATGGTTTGTTCTTGGATTATGGAAGTATGTTTGATAGAATGAATGCTTTTTTTATTACAATTAGGGGTTCGTTTGAAATATAAGACTTCTATTTGGACTGTGGGGGTAAGGGGACTCTGCAGTCTTATTCTCGAAGTATATGCCGAATAATATCTCAGGAACTGTTGAAGGTAACAAATTAAAAATTTCACAGGTTACTACTTTGACATTAAATTTTTAGAATATAATAATAAAAAACTTAATTCTAACTAATATCACACACAGCCTTACAGGATAAAACTCTTCTATATTTTTTAAAAAATATTAAAAATGAAGTTGCTTTATCTTAGTAACGGCTATATCACAGAATTCCAAGAATAAGAAAAACAATATTTTCAACGGACCCCTTTATGGAAGGAGCCCGTTGGTAGATTATTTTCCGTTTTATTTTTAGCTGCGTCCTGGTGCGTAGAACCGGCCGTCGTGAGGATGACGGATACTTATACTAATAGTACTGTGAACTGTAGACTTCACGCAATTTAAATGGCCGCATAATCGGCTAATTCTATGAATATAATGAATGTACATATCAAACAATGTGTATCCTTTCATAACCCATTCAAGGAAATGAGAAACCTCTGCATTTTTTCAACTGATGTAATCATGGAGATTTAAATAATATACTCGTATCAGACAAACTTTTAACCCAACCATGGAGGTCAGAAAAACGTTTTACGCACATGACTTGACAAAAAAAAAAAATCCATTATTTTCCTTCTCTAATAGATTTTTCTTACCCTTAAACTTAAAAGCAACCTGGAGCCTCATCCTGTTAAAATATAAATTCAAATCTCCTTATGAAATATTAAAAATGAAAAAGAACATTCTTGGAATTTGTGATAAATATTCCTTTCTTATACAACTAGCGACACCTCCCAGATAAGACATCAAGTTTTACACAAATTGGCCACACTACGCAGAATTTCAAATCATAGCTATACTCATACTCTGATTGCAATATTTTTTAAATCTGAAGGCTCCATGATTACTTAATTTAGACAAATAACCCACATGTTTTTTGTCTGCATGGAAAGAATACATTAATTATTCTATTAGGCCATTAGCAGCCTTCTAAGACTGAGATGAGGATGTCTTGGATCTCCCTGTCTAGAGGGTAAAATCATACTAAATGAAGTGAAGGTCTTGTTTGAACACCACATTAGTACCCCTCAAAGACTGACATGAGGATGTCTTGGATCTCCCTGTCTAGATGGTAAAATCATACTAAATGAAGTGAAGGTCTTGTTTGAACACCACATTATAGCCTTCTAAGACTGACATGAGCATGTCTTGGATCTCCCTGTCTAGAGGGCAAAATCATACTAAATGAAGTGAAGGTCTTGTTTGAACACCACATTAGTAGCCTTCTAAGACTGACATGAGGATGTCTTGGATCCCCCTGTCTAGAGGGTAAAATCATACTAAATGAAGTGAAGGTCTTGTTTGAACACCACATTAGTAGCCTTCTAAGACTGACATGAACATGTCTTGGATCCCCCTGTCTAGAGGGTAAAATCATACTAAATGAAGTGAAGGTCTCCTTTGAACAGAACAATTTCACTTTTCTGTTTGAAAGTATGATATCTTTCCAACATCTTATTAGATTTTGATGATTTTTTTTTATGTACATTCATTCGTGCTCGTAATATTATCTTCACAGAACATTATCTTTACTCGTAACATTATCTTCATAGAATTAGCTGATTAGGGCCAAATGGTGGTCATTTTAATTGAGTAGAGTCCACAACACTAAAGTGTACAGTTCACAACTCTATTAGTATCATCCTTAATATGGCCTGTTCTACACACAACACAGTTCCAGTCAAGGTCCATCAAAACCTTTTTGTAACCTCATATCGACCTGTTTCTCTTATTTTCCCAAACCTGAGTCCAGAAATGAGGGAACAGTTCATTTTATGACGAACATCGCTACGCCAGTTAAGTTTTCATATCGACGCCTCACACTTGCTGTTGTGATATTGAAAACTCGCGTTTCTTTCTTCCTGTTTTGAAGTTTTCACATCGACGCGACGTCTCATACTTTCTATTTTCATAATAAAGACGTCTCATTCTTGATGTGTCTTCATTTTGACGTATCACGTCCTATTCTCAATGTGGTTTTATATCGACAGCTCACTTCTGAATCTTGCCATGTTTTCATGTCTCATTCTTGGTGTGTTTTCCTATGCCTTGTCAAATGACTCTTCAAGGCATACTTCTTAGGGCAAATATTGCAACCAAACGACTTGACTTTGTCATGCGTCCTAAAATGATCTTTCAGATGCGACTTTTGCGAGTAAAATTTTAGACACAGGGAGCACTGGTATTCTTTAACTCCCGTATGGGTGTTCGTATGACGCAATAAATCATGATTGCTTAGAAAACTTTTGGCGCACACTAAACACTCATATGGTCGTTTTTTATCCGTCTGAATCGGTTCATGTGTTTTTATATGTTTGGTCATGTTCCTCTTTAGGGAAAACGTGGACTGCAAAAAGAGAGAAAAAGTAAAAATCACGATGTTTTTGAGACCAAAAATGGTTTCGCTTTCAGGGGTCTATCGTCACATTGCGTCGTGTCGAGAAGTTCAAAAAAATAATAATTCTGACCTTCTAAGAAAGCTGGTTCTTGGACTCTTTAATCAATAGCGATCTTTTTCTTTTAAATAAATTGCACATATTTATCTTGTCCAATGTTCTCTCCTCAAAATAGTATGTCCTTATTTGTGCGTCTTCATAATGGCCGGTTCTACGCATCGGCACAACCTGGAACGCATACCATCACAGTTCCCGCCAAGGACCATCAAAATCTTGGTACCCCCTTATAATTTAGCATTGAAAACACAGCTCAAAATAGGGGGAAAAAAGGGAAACGCCGATACAACAACAAGCCTTGTGTAAAAAAAACAACAACTTAAATTGGACACTTTCCTATTATACGTGTTTCATTTTGCTGCTGCTCCTTATGGGCTATTAAATTAGACAGATTCCCCTAGATCGGGCTTTTGAACTTACCTTACAAATTAGACACTCATAAGGTTTGACTCCATCATGAATTCTGAAATGATCCGTCAGATGGCCTTGTTGGGAAAAGCATTTCAAACATTTGGCACATTGGTAAGGTTTTTCATTTTTATGGATTCGCATATGACGTATCAAGTTGGTTTTAAATGTAAATAATTTAGAACATTCGTTGCATTGTAGTCTGGACACATCTGGATCGTGTGCACATTTGACGTGTTCTCGAAGAGCACTTTTCTGAGTGTAGCTTTTATTACAAACTGCGCAAGTATATTTTTTTACACCAGTATGATGAATACCTAAAGAACAAACAAACAAAAGGATATAATCAAACTGGAATTCAACATGATGGTTAGCTTTGAAATCATAATAACGTATTGGTTATTTGGTACTTATAATATTTTGGTTTATTATTTTCAACAAAAAAAACTCTTGGGATGGACAACCCTTTTAAAAAATATTTACTTTACGTTTCAAGATACGTCAGCTATATACAAGAGGTGCCGTAATAGAAAAAAGGACATAAAGTAATTAATACATGTGCTAAGTTAACAGAGCTTTCTGTTTTAATATAAAAAAATCATTGACCAAATAATAAGTTCTAGTTTTAATAAGACAATTTTTCTTTCGTTTGTCTTTTTGTAACATGATAACTCTCGAACGCCTTGTCCGAAATTTGAGGCCTATTAGGCAACCCCGGACAAAATGATGGCCATTTTGAGTGGGTGAAGGTATTTTGCTCACAGAACTGCCTACTGGTTAGATTATTTTATTAAATTTTACACATAACCAACAAACTTAAATGAACCTTACATTTGCCTCCATTTGTAGGCATGGGATCCTAATTTTTTTTCTTCTTCACAATACCGATTCAATTAGCTCAGTTCTGTTATTTCAATATGGGGGTTTCGTGCCGTGGGCAGACGGTAATGACAAATTATTCCTCGATTTTTTTTCAATATTTCAATACTGACATTCAACTTCAAGTAAAAGCCGTCCATGATTCATGTAAATACTTTCAACATGCTGTGTTGTACAGCTCATATATCATGCATATTGTCTACCATCGAATACGATTATGACGCCTAATTGATGATGCTGATAAAAATAAATATATAAATTGACACTCATGTAAATCCAAGAAATCAGCTATACCATCAGGTTCTATCGTCATATTATATATTATTTCTTTGTTGGCATCGAACTAACGTTGTGTCTATATAATTACCTAAATGTATATTTAACGCTTTCTGTTGAGTAAAACTGCTACTACAATATTGACATTCGTAAGGTGTTTGTCCATGAACAATAATGATGTGTTTTTTAAGATAACTTTCTTTGGTGTAATATTTGCAACATCCTGGACATTGAAACAGGTTGTGGATACTGTTTGGTATTGCTCTACTCAATTTGGACTTATTTGAAGATGTTTTATTATTCTGTACTTTCATATCTCTTTTGTATACAAAATCATCTGCGATTTCCAAAGCAGTTGTGCTAGTGAACTCATTTTGAAATTCAATAGATGTATCACTATTATTAGTAGGAACTTCAATATCCCTATTCAATTTATTAAGATTTGTTCTTTTATCAATTCGATTATTTAGTATGTCATCCTTAATTCCTTTCCTATGGTGAATTTTCCCATTTAAGTTATGTACATTCTTAATTTTTTCATTCAATTCAGAGTTTGAATTCAATCCGATATTATCAGGTTTAACTTCCATTCTAAATTTATTGGAATCTTCTCCCATATCAAATTCAGGATTTACTTCGTCATCCATACTATGTGATATATTGAATGTATCAATATTAGTTATCTCATTATCAAATTCATTCTCTGTATTTGTATTTAATAGTTCATTTATAGTGCTAATATTATTTTCCATACTTATTTCATTTGAGTTATCCTGATCACTGAAATCATTTTCTAATTGATTCATATCTGCGTTATTATCTTCTAAATTTGATTTGTTCGTTATGAGTTTATCACTAAATTTATTTTTAATTTCATTATTCATTTGGTCTTCAAAGTTTGTGGTAATATTATTTGTATCATCATCTTGGTCATACATTTTTCTCTCTCCTATTTCTACTTCAATATATTGTTCACCATTAATGTCATCATTTATGACTTTATTATAATTTGATATAGTGTTCATGACTGTAACACGTTCAGTAGTAAAACTGTAATAGGAAAAAAGATAAGTATTAAAAGTTATTAGCTCCTGCCTCCTGAAAAAACATATATGTCAATAAGAGAGATTATGTCACGGGAAGGGTTTCAAAAACAGCAATCTAAAAAATAGTCTGAGTCTTCTCTAATATTTTACAAAGGTAATTTGAAATAAATTCAATAATGACCAATTTTCTAATTACAGTTTTTTTTTTTTAAATAGTGCAAATAAATCGAATATGAGGTTAACGATTTGAAACTGTTTTCTGAAACTGTGATGGTATGCGTTCCAGGTTGTTCTGGCCAGAGTACTTCATATTACCCTATTTTACAGTAACTTAAAAGCCTGGAAAATCTAACAGAACCATTTATATTTATAATAAACGAAATATAATTTAACTTTCTCTTCAGAAGAAATGGGTAGCACCACAAGAGAGGTGGAACATCAGTAAGAAATAATTTAAGTAAGTACTTACCTATACTCTAGATATATCGTCAGGTGGGTAAATTCATTTTGTTGCTAATAATCCAACAAAATAGTAATCTGCTCATGCATTTCTTAGAAGCTATAATCAGCTTAGGGAAAGTACCTTTGAATTTATAATTGTAAAAATAAAAATAAAATTGAAAAATTTTTTTAAAAAAAGTAATAATAAAAGGAAAAGATCATCTTGTTACGGCTAACATTTAACATTGAGCTCTCGCAGCATATTGATAGACGATAGACCTGGAGAATATCATTAGAATGTCTTGGACGGTGATAAAAATAATTCTCTATCTTTCTTCTCCGAAATCAATATTTCGCAGTTCTCGTTCTGGAATAATTGCTCCTGGAACCGAAGTTATATATATGTATCCTTACTCCTTACCTTCTAAAAATACATAAACTAGGATATTTGTTAAGTTGAATAGAGTTTTCTTTTAACTTCTATTTATTTTCCTAAATACATTTTTGTATCATTTCAAATAATTGAAAAGAAAAAATATATTTCTTATCAGGATCCCGAGTATCCAGAATTTAAAACTTTGTTTTGTTTATATACTTTTACAAATTCCCGAGTATCCGGGGAGAACCGTAGGGTCCACAAACAAGGGAAAAATCCCACGTTCAAAATATTTTTCCCGTTTGGGGGAAAAAAAATTTGCTCAAACAATAAAGGCATGGCCGTAAAAACGTATCCTAACCTGTCGAGGGGAATTAAAATAGGTCAATAAAGCTAACAAGTAAACATAAAAAGTTAAAAACAAACAAAAGAGAAAAGAGAAGTGGAAAATATAAAAATATCGTTGGTGGGATTTTTCCCGCGATGTGTCGGCCGCACGCGACAAAAATCCCACACCCAGAATATCCGGTGCTGCATATCGCAGAGAATCCTGGACAAGAAAAATCCCTTTTTTTAAAATCCCACCACTTATAATCCCCTGATATTCTTAATATTTTTTCCCTTTTTAATCACTTTCAAATAGTATCGTGCTCAAGCAATATTGTGCATCAAGGGATGGCCTTAACAACGTTTCCTAACCTGTCTAGTTGGGTTAAAATATGTCTTTTTTGACATATTTTAACCCAACTATTGGACCAGGCAGATATTATTAATTTTTTTCTGAGCAACTAACCTAACTTAAAATATGATTAATTGAAAGTAGAAGGTTAATTTTCACGATTAAACACAAAAAGTAAATAACAAGTAAACACAAAAAGTTAAAAACAAAAGAAAAGAGATGGCCGGAGGGACATTGCAAATTGCAAGTCTTAACCAATTGACAAAAGTGACATCTACCAAATAAACGTTCCCAGCTTCGATGAATAGGTATATTAAAAAGACATCACATTCAATCGTCATCAGAAAAAAAGAACATTTTCCTTCAGTAAACAACAAACAACCGGAAAAATCGACGTATTACCTACAATTTACTTTCGACTTTTATCTATAAAAAAAGTAGGTAATGTGAAGACAGGGACTCTAGGGTAGCTGTGAAACTGAGTCTTTTATACAACCGATAACTGTTTAAATCAAATCTCATTTTTATCAGAATTCAAAAGGTTTTGTTTTGAAAACTTCTGTGATGATACAATTCACCTTGTTCGCCACTTAGCATTGCTCGATTTAAATGATATTTGGTATGTAGGTCTCAATTAGTTAGGTACGCCGAATCTTTTCGTAACTGTCAGCTCAATTATTATATTCGGTTCCGATCTAAAATTTTAGTACGGAACCCTATATATCAAACTAACAGTTACGAAAAGATTAGGCTCAACGAAAAGATTTAGAACACTCTTGCTATATTTCAGCAAAATTGGTCAACAATAAGTGGCAAAAGGTCTTCTCACGGCTCTCATAGGTGCGTAAAATATCAAATTTTGAGGGTAATATTTTTTGTTTGAACGATGTGAGTTCTAGTTTTAACACAACGTTGTTTCTTTTGTATGTCTTTTAATGTATGTCTACAAATTCAATACCTTTTTCATGTGAATTCAGTACTATTTTTTAGACCCAGTTGGAGACACTGGTTCCGGCTTTCATTAAAGTTCTATTGCTAGCTTCTAATTATTTAATTTTAAATATGTAATTTGATTCTTCGATTTTTTAAATTTTCATTTTAAATTAGATAAAATATTTTAAGTAGTAATAAATTCTCATAAATTGTAATTGTTAAGGTATCATCTGTATCTGTAATCTGTATATACCATCCTCAGTTCGTTTTTCATGGCATATCGTTTTGCTATCAACATTTTATTATTTTTAAATATAAGATAGAAATGTTTCCGTTAAATTTCAAAATTATTTTTGTGGGTAATAGTAATCCTAATAGCCAGCGTCTATGGCACGTTAAATACACCAGTTCCCGTTAGATCACTGAAGTTAAGCAACGTTCAGCGAGGTTGTACCATGTGGGTGTCCGCGCCCTCGTGATGCTGGCTTTTTTTCCGACCCAACCCAGACTGGGTGAGGTCAATGTGGGTAGCTGGTTTGCATGTTTTCAGCGAATGGAGGGTAAAACCCCCGTCCTGAATGACCAATCGATGTTAAAGAGACGTTAAGCCAAATTAAAAAAAAAAGTAATCTTAATTAATTTAATTTTGCAATCAAATTTTAAATTCGAATAGGTATTATGTATCTTTCTAATTTTGTGTTTTATTTTGGAATACTTCTGTAAAAATTTGAAAACTTTTGGGATTTGCCTCCTGGAAGTACATACCTATTAATCTTAAGGTTTTGATTTCTTTTCAATTTTTTGTAATGTCGGTATGCCGTAAAAACGTAATATAACTTTACATTCGTACTTTTCCCTATTCAACAAAGATGTTTGAATTGAAAAACGTTTTAGGCCATTGCTAACTTGCATATTTCCATTTCGTAAGGGAAATTTCCCTGACCTTGAAACAGCGAGGCCGCAACCAAATTAAAAATTAATATGGCGTCCTGCCAATCGTCGCCTTTACTTGTTTGCCCTTTTCTAAGAATTTTAGTGGAGATTTGGTACCTTAACTTTAACTACCTGTTTTTTTTTAAAAAATAAATATTTAGTTCTGTTTCAATGATTCTAATTAATTGAATTAAGTTAATTTAATAGATACCTAAAGAATAAAATTGTTAAAAGAACTCCAATATGATGTCGCGTCGCGTGGTTTCGTGAGATATTTTATTAATACATATACCTAATTTAAATACATTTCAATGCGTATTATTATTAATTAATTTTTTCTTCATATTTTGTGTGTTTTAATTTATTTACATACCATATGGCAACAGGTAGCCCCCCTCCCCCCCCCAAAAAACCTAATTCTTTTAATACTAGTGGTTTTATGAACTCTTTACCTCACTTACTTAAATGGCCTACATTAGGCACGGAGTGGCCCAATATGGTCTACTAAATTATAACCTAATAATATATAGGTACCATGAATACAATGAAGGTCGTAACCAAATGTCATCATAATTGGATAAGTCGTTCGAGAGTTATCGTGGTAGAAAAACACAAACAAAAGATATTTATTAAAATTAGACCTTCTATTTGTTAAAATTAGACCTTCAATCCGATCGGTCAACAAAATTTGAGGGGGAGCTTTTTCTCGTGGGCGAATCCTAAGGTTGGTTATTGAAAATAATAATTTCCCAAAAGTAAATCGTTCCCAAAGTAAGATTACTAGTTCTGAAAGAATAATATAAATAATATTAAGTAATATTAATTGAAGTAAATAATATAAATAAAGTAAATAATATTAATTGAAGATTCTAGTTTTCTCTTTTAAAAAGTGTTTTTTTATATTTATAAAGTGTTTTTAGTTGTTTTATTTTATTATAGAGTTTTTTTTTTTTAGTTTTTATAAAGTTTATTTTGTGAGTGTTTTGTACCGCTGAAACATTTTCTGGGATTTGACAGTAATAAAATTTAATGTATGGGTAAGTGAACAAATTTTATTTTTTTGTAGAAATTGGTATCCGCTTGAACACCTGTCCGACGCTTGCCTCTATACGAGAGCTCTCGGTATGAAAAATGTGACACCAACTAACGAAACCGATTAGATTGAACCTTAGACTCTCTGCGGCACCATGATAGAAGGAAAAACCAAAAAATGAAACACACACTTCCACATAATTGATAGACTAATTTCAGTGAACCTCACTCGGGTTCTACGACTATGATGGGAGAGAGAAATGGAGAATAATTTATAGACCTTTCGCATAATCTGTTATTATTAAAGGGTCACCATTTGGCTCTAAGGAGCTAAATATGACCAAAAACTAACTAATCAGCTTATTCTATGAACGTATAATTATTTTTCATGCCAAGTAACTTGTGCCTGCCTTGAATTTGAAGTATGATACAATGTGTAGTACAGAAATAATACCATTCATTGGGACGCCATAAAGACCTTGTTGGCCCAATAGTCTATTGGTCGAATGTCCCCATTTTACCCTCCATTCGCTGGAAACTTACAAACCAGCTACCCACATTGGTCTCACCCAGCCAGCATCACGAGGGCGAGGGCCCACGACAATCAAATGGAACAACCTCGCTGTTCGTTATTTAACTTCAGTGATCGAACAGGAACAGATGTATCCAACGTGCTAGAAGCTGGCTTATTATTATTTTTTTTTAATTCCACATTAACATCTAATGGTGATTCGAGACGAGGGTTTTACCCTCTATTCGCTGGAAACTTACAAACCAGCTACCCGCATTGACCTCATCCAGCCTGTTTTGTACCGAGAATAGCCAGCACACGAGGGCTCGAACCTTCGTGGTTGTCCACCAAGATAACATCACTGGCGTTGGCAACCTAACCGAATGCCACTCCTCAATCGCTACTCCTTTATCATTTTTAAAGCTGGAAAATTGGGGCTTGTTTTAAAATGTTCTTTTGGATCATTTATAATAGATTTAGTTGGATAGTTGGGGATGAATCAAAAACTAATCAACGATTTCTATGAATATAATGATTGACCATACCAAAGTTCGAATCTGACTCCACCCCCGCCTACTGGTCACAATAGATCTAATAAATGTCACAGTGATCATTGCAATCAGTCTCAATAGAGACTTGCAACCAGTTTAATAGTAATAATAAAAAATATTTAGATAGGCCGAACTCTTTATACAAAAAAATTCTTAGATACAGGGTGCGGCAATTAGTATTTCCACTTTTTTGAAATGTGGGAAAACTAATTGCCGCACCCTGTATAATAAAAAAAGGATTCGAATAATAACATCTAATAAAATGTTGTTAGGTATAAAATGTAAATTTTTGAATAACATGTTAGAGAGAAACAATTTCTTTTTTAAAAGCAACCAAAATGAAGCTGCCTACTCGTTATAGGTTGCTAGGAACACGGCATACCGACCTAGGTACAATTTTTGGATCCATTTTTTTTTTATGAGTGTTAAAAAATATTAACTTTTAAATAAATTAAACTTAGTCTCGACTAGACTGTTGATGAATGAAATGATTCGAAACTAGTTTCTTCATAAATAATTATAAATAGTGTTTTTGGTACCTGAGTAATTTGTTTTAATTTATTTAAAAATTAATATAAAAAATAAACAATAAATTTTCAAGATGAAAATCAAAAAGCTATGCATTAAATACATTTTATTCCATCTCTTATGTAAATTCATGAGACGACAGCACAAGTAAATGTTGATAAAAATAGTGGAATGCACGACAATAAATATGTACCACTTCATTTTCCGTAATTGAAAATGCGTTCATTGAGAAAGTTGACATAACAGAGCAACGCCTCTCATGATCCAATGATCAGGTTCGACGTTTGTTGGTAACATCATGGCCAAAACAAAGTTCGTCGAATGTCCAGTAGTGGATAATGTTCCTTTACGTTCTGATGTTTTATAGACTGGACAAAGGTAACGAATAATAACTGGAAGATCTGTCTTTCTTATGGGAAGCAGGAGCATCTGGAAAAATGGAAAGACAAACAAAACAAAGTGAAGTCATCAAAATGTAAAACACAAAAACCTTTAGATGTCCGTCCGTCTGTCATAGAGGTAGCCAAATAGAATAGATTGGGTTTTGGCATAGTTCAATAGAAAACATTTTTGTTTGAAAACGCAACTGAATCTGCCCAGTTAGGTTCTCCTAGGGCTCTATCTCAGAAATTGTTCGAGTTGACCGTTTGGATGTTTGACAGAATGCGTATTGGTGCAGTTTTACCCAAAAATTCCATTGAAACATAATAGATAGCATCCCGGCATCACAAAAATAAAAAGAATTGTCAATGAAAAGGAAATGAAAATAAAACTGGTCAGTCACAAGGCCCTATCTCCTAAACGGTAAGAGGTACCCAGTTAAAATTGTACAGCTTGTGCACTTATTGTTCGGGGCCTGACTACGGCAAATAATATAAAATTGAAAAACAAAAATGCAGCCATCATAACATAACAACTAACATAGTCACAATTCCATATCTCCTAAATGGTAAAACGTAGGCAGGTAAATTTTGACAAATTGTGCATTTGTGTAGTCTGATCCTTGGCAAATAATAAAACAATCCAAAGTCATCACAGAATTACATTTAAAAACAAAGAGGAAGTCTCTATATATGCAAGTACAACTTGCACATGTATTGTCCGTTTTTTTTTTATCCATTATTCTTATCGTTCAATGTCTGAAGAAGCTTAGAGTATAATTGTTAGAATTGTGATCCATCAGATAACAGAACACCAACAGAGCATTTGAGATTCTTGAGGGAGCTTTCTTTGGCATATGTATAGAAAATGGGAACCCTCTTAGAAATTATTCTAGCCAGGGCCGTAGACAGAGAATCCGGGCTGGGGGAAAAAAATTACGGACCCATCTATCATTTTTATTCTAAAATCACCGTATGGGCAGTAATAATAGTAAAAGTAGGCAATTCACTTCGTTGATGTGAAAAGGCGTGTACGCTTCTTCTTGGCAACACATTATTCGATTTTGAAATGTTACTGTTTACGAAATATACCAATATTTATGATTGCTGTGCAAGCTGAAAGGTCGCACTATATTGTAAAATCAATGTCCTGCAATAACCATTGTCCCATATTAGCCCACAGTAGCTAAACTTTTGATTTTGTATGTAGGTATGATTTTTTTTCAAAACTTTTAAGTTGATTTATTTATTATTCAGAAAAAAAACTTGAAAAAATGCATTATGATAATTTTCTCACCGGGCCTCTTAGAAAATCCCGGGACTGGGGGGATTCTCCCCATCCCCCCCCTCTCGTCGGGCCTGATTTCTAGCACAGACTCTCAGAAAACAGATATAATTATTTAATTTGAAATATCTATATATAAATATCTGAGTATCTTCTGCTGAAACTAGTCTTAGTTGATACATTAGAAAATTTCTATAATTTTAAATTTGGAGTATGAAGTTTCAGGAAGTAGGTATAAAACTTACAATAGGCATCCCGCTGTACAAAACTTTAGGTAGAGCTTCATCCAACGCCATGGTATCTTTATTCCACCTGGCACCATCTAAAAATAATCCGTCAATATACACACCATCTTCTGGAGGAGTATTGATGGCCAGATTATGATGTTGTACCTGAGAAAAGAAAATGTTTCAGTTACTGATATAATAAGCAGTATGAATAAAGTGAAGTGAAATGCTTTTACTATAGCATTTTCTATAGTAAAAACATTTCCCTAGTTTTTCTAGGTCTTCTTTTCTAGGTTTTCTAGGTTTAGTTTTATGGTTGTAGTGACTAGGTTTAGTTTTAGTCTATTAAGTAATATTTCATGAAATTTCAACAAATAGGTATTTCAAAATATGGTGTTTTAGATTTCAAGATACCTACGGAGAATTCAAAAATCGTATAGGAAACGTTCGCTTTTTCAAATACTTACCACAAAATCAAACACTAAAAGATCAATTGGTATTTTATATTTTCGGGCGTAATTCTGTTGAGCACCAGTCAAAAAAGCTTGTGTGAAAAAAAATCCAGATAACCAAAAAACAATTGGAGGTCCTACATCATACCATTTCTGTAAAATAGAAAAAGAAGTTATCTCATTTTCCAGAACTTATAAAGTGCTAAAGTTTTTCTATGGATTAACACGATTCGCTACTGACAATGTGATTACATTATTTATTTATACCTAGTTCTTAACTTGCATGTCAGACATTTCAATATTATTATCAAGCAGAACGTGGCAATCATTCACTGATGTTTTTAGACGTGATACGTTTTTACCGGCGTCGGCATTGCAGTTTTGCACAATGTAAAAAATAAGATGAAAAATGAGGAAGCAAAATATCGAGAATTTTAAACGTGGGACTACTCTCAGCAGATAAAAATGTACTTTTCCGAGAAATTTCAGCAAACAGTTTTAAATATTGGGAAATAGTGAGTAAATTGAGAATAAAAAAATGTTCTAAACTGAATGTAGAATGATCCATATTTTGCAGTTCTCCAAAATGGTTATTTAAGCAACAGGTGTGACGTTTGACAGTTCGCTTTGAGTTTTTGTGCTCTTTGTGAGTTTTGCATTGTGCATTCCTCCATGATTGTTAATTTATTGGTTATCAAATTATTTGATAAAACAATAATAGCTTTTTTATTAATTTTATAATCTGTGGTAGATATTTAGAGTTTTGATAAGTATTTCGTCCATGTGTCAGATATATTTTTAATTATTGGGTATTTTACGATTTCTTCTACAAAAATCAGAAAATCAGCCGTAACTCGAAAACGGCCACCTAAAACTTTCTTGTTTTGAGTTGATATGTTGACGCCGCGAAATTTTAGATATCGGACCGTGTCCGTGTAAAGTCAGAATTCTAATGAATGTGTTAAAACTTACTTGTAGAAATTCCAATCTCTTCAGAAAGTCTTGCACGTAGCTGCCCAATGGTTTCAAAGAAGGATATGATTTTTTTGCCCATGCGGAAGGAATTTTCCCCACAACAATACTTTTGTATACTTCTTCCAACTCAAAGGACATCAAAATAAGACCTGAAATTTTAAGGATCCTTTTAGATAACATACCATGACAATGGACGAGAAACCTAATAAATTCAAAATAAATGATACTCGTATTATCGTCTTTCTAAAAGCCAAAATTCAAAATATGGTGGACCCACCACACTGTTGAATCGGCTCTATCTAAAATAGACGCAGCAATCAAGTTGATCTACTGTGAAGGAAAATTATTTCAAAGTCAAGACAGCGAAAGGTATAGCTTTCTAAATTAACTGAATCACGCATGAGATAGAAAGGGATTTTTTCATCACCGGAAAAGTCTTCTATCTTGGAGGGTAACCACGTCTATAACCTAAAACGCCTTCTTGTCAAATATGTCAACATTATGAATTTTGGCTTTTGACCAATGATTCGCAAAAAGTCAAAATGGTAACACCGTTAAAATTCATAAGTCGGAGTGGCACACAGAATGACCAGCATCTTTTGAATCGTGTGTAACTTTTGCAAATCCTTAAGTCTTTGGATATTTTCTTCTGAGGTGTAAACCGTATAGAATAAACTGGACATGTGCTATTCAATTCAATATTTGCATTTCCTTTCTAAGAATTTTGCCTATTTCTTGAACTTTAGGATGGATGAGACAAGACAGTAGCACCTCACAAAAGTTTCCTCCCAATATTTTACTTAAACTGATGGTAGATAGCCGGACATTATTTGGTTCCTTAGAAATGAAGCAGGATCAAAAACTCGCCCAATGACAAGATGGCGGGCTGAAATTGAGAAGGCAACTGAAATACAATGTCAATCTAATGCCCGACGTAAAGGACTTAACTTTTGCTTTTAGTTAAAGCGTCCAATAGGTGCAAATAATAATAATCTACAGCCAAAGATAGATGTGTGTGGAAACTAGTGGAGAAGACCTAGGTCAGCAGTGAACAGTTCTCATTGATGATGATTTTCTTACCTTTGATAGCTTTCTGGACGTTAGACAAACTGTTCCTGATTGTGTCTAATAGTACATTGAATCTTCCCATCTCCTGCACAAGGACAGTGTTCATAGATTGTGAGTACATTGTGGGGTACCTCTCATAAACTTCAACTACATTAAAATTTTTAGGTAACTTTTGTAGAATGTCAGAAGTAACTTTGATAATAAGATCTTCTGTAGCTTTTGCATCTCCACCACTGGTACCAGTTTCCTGAAATTTATTTTGAAACGTAAAATTCATAGTTGACATATTTTAGAGGTATTCTTTGAAAATGAATCATTTATGACTCACAACAAAGATCTGATGGAAATGGGTATTTCCTTGACAGCTCCCGTGTTCTAACCAAGAATCTCTTAAAAAGCACTACATCACCATCTGGACATTGACGTGCACGAAAGCAAAGGGACTTTTGGAATCGTTTACTACTTTTACAATCCCCCTCGAATTTATCTTTTATTTCGTAAGTACAGGGTGTCTAAACGTCTTTTTTTTTTATTGAAAATTGTTAAATATTATTTTAACCAAGTGATAAGAACTACGACTAAATGCAAGTCAAAGTTTTTCCCTTGATATTGTTTTACAGTGGGTGTGAAAAATGTTTTCAGGATTACAATCACGCCACATATATTTCCCGTGGCTGAAAAGTGCACTTTTTGATGTGAAATCTTAATAATATATATCATTTGTGCAACGCTCATTTCATTCCACTTGGCGGTCAGAACGCTGCCGCGCTCTTCAATAGTTGCATCTTTCTTACCTGAATGTCAATTTGTCTACGTTCCCACAAATCCTTATAATTTGAACAGCGTGTTAAAATACAAAACAAAATAAAGTTAAGGATTTGAAAATTGGGCACGTAAAGGGTTATGTACTATTTTTTCAAATTGTAATAATGTGATGTATTTAGCAGTTTTCAATGTTTTTATTATTTCTTGTTAGATGGAATTTTAACTTTATAGCTGTCAGGAATTAGCACGTAGGTTTGGTAGGAGCTACTAGTTAAATACAAAAATTGTAAACATAATATGGGTACCTCCCTAGTTTATTAAAATATTTAAAAAAAATATACCGCTCCTGTAATAGAGCCCTGTAGTCGGACAGGACGGAAAAACATAGTAGGCTTTCGCTTTTACCCCTTGGATACAGAATCTAATCACTTAAAGAACTCAAATAAGATCAGAGATATTTCTAGTGTTCATATTTTCTGGGACACTCTGTATACATTATAGTTTAACCAGACCGTAAAGAAATAGACGCATCCTAAAGCGGCCAAAAAACCCTAATAATACTTACAATACGTTCCTATGAGAAAGCAGCATTAAGAAGAGCAAGAAAATAATCATAACCTTAAAATACAATTCTTTATCCAGATAAACAGATGTAACAAGAAACATGGACCACATCTTCTGTAGACCAAATAAGGGTGATTTATAATATTTATGTATTCCATAAAATATGCGAACACGGCAAGGCATGTCAACTCCATTTCAAACCTCTAATAGCGGGTTTGAAATTACTTTCTAGGAAGTCATTTTAAACGACTTTGTTTCGATAAACTTGTATTTTAAATCCACGAAATAAGGTGAACAACACAACGCTGTTTGACGAAGAAACCGGTGAAAACGTTGCCCTTTTTGCTCAAGATTTAAAGCCCAGATAAAATTATTTTGGTTAAAAAAACATGTTTTCACCAATACCTCTATTGAACTGCTTACCTTTATCTAAATTTAAAGATTTTCCAAGTATTTTTCTTTCCGTTTTAGATAGGGTTTTGATATGATTCTAATTACTAACCTGAGTCAGCAGAACATTATTCAGCACTACATTTGTTTCTTGTTGATCTTTTAATATATCAGCATTTTCATTCATACCAATTATAATAGGACTTGCAACAAGGGGTAGATTCTTAATATAGTTGATAAACCCATCATAAGTATCTTCACTGGGATTATAATAGTGACCTGTGAATATAAATGTATTCATTAAAGTAAATGCAAGTCACATGATAAGTATCTTCACTGGGATTATAATAGTGACCTGTGAATATAAATGTATTCATTAAAGTAAATGCAAATCACATGATAAGTATCTTTACTGGGATTATAATAGTGACCTGTGAATATAAATGTATTCATTAAAGTAAATGCAAGTCACATGATACAATGAGTAGTATGCTTAAAAATAAGCAAATGCTTTTATTATAACATTTGCTCAGTTTTTCCGCATACTAAATCACAGTCTTACTACTTTGTGAAGCATTTGCTTACAAATACTATAGCAGATGCTATATTAAAAGCATTTGCTTAGTTTTTATGCATACTAAATCGCAGTCTTATGAAGTATTTGCTTAGTTTTTATGTATACTAAATCACAGCGTTACCACTTTGCTCCATGCCCTCGACACAGAGTGTCTCTTCTTCCTGTCTATTCTCTATAGTACGTTATACATAACCTCAAGTAACAAACTGAATGGAATTGATGGAATTCATACAAAAGTAGGTATTTATTTAGGTCCAATGTTGGCGTAATCTTAATGAAAAACTCGATTTTTCAGTATTTCTTTATCTTACGAAACAGCGAAGATCGTTAGATCGTTTGCCGCCCCTAAATCATTGCGTCCGGGGCGACTGCCCCTTAGGTACGCTACTGTATGTTGAGTAAATACTGAGGTACCATTTTTGTCCATTTAGCAGAAAGGGGCACAAAATCTTCTCATTCCTACATTGAACTTACTGAGAGATCCTATGACGTTAGCATGAAAAAGGAGAAGTTTATCATTAAAAGATAGATTTTTAGGTTTAGATTTTTTCCGCAAAGCGACTTTCCTGTTTTTAAAAAAAAAAAAAAAAAAAAAAAAAAAAAATGGATTACAGAATTTTCTTCAGATATCCCAAATTCTACTTTTCCACAAGATTATCGATATACCGAACGAGTGGTATGTTGGATTAGCTAATGCTGGAGTCTCCCTTCACACATACACACAGAATGTCTTACCACCTTTATCATTTACCTATAGCGTCATTACAGCTACCCGCCCTAGCAATATGCCCTCTCATGGAGACAATAATATATTTTTGCCCCCCCCTTGGGTACTCATAGACCTTCTAACCTGATGTGTCATACAGATATTCCTTGTCCTCAAGAACTGGCGGACAGTAAAATCTTTTCAAGATGGTAATCAGTGTTCTTCTATCCCAATCGTCGGTTACTCTTCCGCCATAGTTACATTCTCCGGTTAAATATTTTAATGCTTCATACTGAACATCCTGGAATGGAATAATTTCAAATTTGATTAACATCTTATGTAGTGACCATTCCGTCATAAATGCATTCTTCGGGTGATATGTCTAGGAGTCACACTTCAGAATTTAACATTTAATTTTAGATAACTGAAGTTGAGTAGTTTAGGTCGAATCGGCTCATTCAAAAACCTCATCAATCATATATTTTACGAAAATTATTTTTTGATGAAAATCTATTCTCTGAGTGTAAATACACAATTCTATGAAAATGCACATCATTATGGTGTTTCCTTTCTAAAACGCATGTCTAAACTTTTCGTTTCATACAAGAACTAGAGAAATACAGGCTTTGATGACGTTTTTCATTATATACCTATTAAAACAGCATTCCACCAAATTTGAATGGAATTTTCTACGTAATTGCACTAATATTTTTTTTTCAAAAGCCAATCAAAATTTTTTTTTCCCAAGTTTACCGAAATGAACGAATGATGTTTTTGCATGTACTTCCCAATTCATGTTGTGTTTAGTACACGAATCGATCACTGAGGCATAGGACTTGTCATTATATTATTCGAACCGCATATTAATTTGTAAAAAAAAAAAAACTCCCTTTATAATATTTATTTTCCTGTGTTCCGTACATAGCACAGGAACAGATAGAAGCAATGATATTTTCCCTCATCATCACCACCAGTTCCAGAACACAGAGGTATTTCTTAGTCTCCATCCGTCAGCACTATAGCAAATTACACTATCAACTCACCGAATACTGATCCAAAAACATTTTCAATTGTACGACACTGATCTTCAGATCTGTTTCGTTAAATTGGTATTTAATGTTCCATCCGAGTGAACCAAACTTAATTCTTTCTTGAATGAGAGCGTGGAAGAAACAAAGGCTGAACAAGAGCTTTTTAAACTTTTCAGGTTGTTGACATGAGTTGTAAAAGTCTGGATTGCATATTGGATCACTCAAGAAGGATCTGTAAATTTTTTGATGACTTTAATTTAGGTACTATACCAACATAAGACGATCCTCTTATAATCTTGGGTGGCTTTATAAAATGGTTGGATTGGTTTTAGGACTCGAAGTGGAGACACATTCCGCCGATCAGTAGTGGAATGTCTATACTCAAACATGAGATTTGAATAGACAATAGAACCTTTGCTGTAGTTTTTCGATGAAAAAAGTGTTCAAATACTTGATCTGTAATCATTATTTGGTGACTATTATACCGGCTATTGTTTTTTTTTAAATATTTAACTAAATACCACTGTTAGGTACGTGTCTTTTACTTGGTCAAAACTGTATTACTCCTATTCAGGGTAACACAACTACTTGCATTTAATTTTGTAGAGAGTCATTTTATCTGCGAAATCAAGCGCGTTAGAACCTGTATTAATAAGTCTCATACTATGGACATCAAGGTGGAGGTCATGTAGGTACTCCAGACAATTTTGTGTATTTTCAGGTAGAGAAACAGGATTTCCCTTATTCGTTATGTAGAGTAGGAATCCTAATGTTTTTTGGAGATGACGTTGTGCTCATTGTAGTTTATTAATACGAGTACTATCGCTACAACTAGTTATTATATTTGTGATTACTTTATATGCGAAGACAATACTATGTCTCTCGTTACCATTTGCATAGCTAATTGAAGAGACACAATTTCCGACCTAACTCTTGACCCCCTTCTGAACCGCAATGGACATGCTACTTTGGATCCCTCTATCCACAGGACAAGATATTTTCCTTCCAAATAAAATGGAAAACAAAATAAATTTGATGGCATACATCAGAACAGCACTATTCCATAGAATTTTTTTTTTTTTTTTTATAAANAAAAAAAAAAAAAAAAAAAAAAAAAAAAAAAAAACGCACATAGGCAGTTCAGAAAACAAGCTAACAAAATCTGGTTGATTTGGAGAAAATACCTTTTTGGGAGAAGAAAAAAGTTTACTGTTAGTCCTGAAAAATCATTAATTGAAGATTACCTATGGATGTTGGCTCGAAGACCTTTTGGTGGCTCATTTGTAATTTTTACACCATTTTGAAGTACACTCACGGGAAACAATGTTGAGGGATAAGATGTTAGCCACAAACGAAAATCTGGATGAGTAATTTCTGCCGTTAAACTTTCACACATCTGAAAATAATAAATTATTAGTTACATTAATTTTTCTTTAAACAAAAATAGTTCCAGGTCCACAGAATTAAGCTTTTGTAATTCAAACAAACATTGCTATCATATCGATCTGAGCCCTATTTCTAAAAAATTAAGGTAATTATTTATTACCAAAATGTCGGTTTCCCACTATTTCAAGATCATTCTTTCGTGAACACTTAATTGCATGTATTGTTCAAAATAATATGAAATTTCCACAAAAGAGATTTTTTCATCTACCGATAATTATATTATAAATATTAAACAGTCAGGGTGAATGGGGCTATGACAGAGAGTCCATGAAGTCATTAGTATCTGGGTATACTCTTTAATAGCTACAAAGAATGAGTTGAAATATATTTAATAATATATTAGAAATAATTATGATAATCTGTTCAAAATGCTTACCTTTTCCAATGAAGGCATCCAACTTTTAGCTAAATGACAATTTTGTAAGAGGACCCAACTTCCTGATTTCATAGCTTCAGTGATTAATCGTACAGCAATAGGACCTTGGCCTTGGCCTAAAGATAATGCGTTAAATTTTGATCCACCAAAACCCTGAAAATATAACAGACAAAAAAATTGTGAGACATTTTGTGAACCTACTAAAAGATTTCATATTTCATATCATATGACCACCATGTTGTTATTATAAAAATGCATCGGTTTTACCTAACCTTAGTGTAATCTATTTTCATGCCCATATCGACTTTTAGTATTAAGATGTGCACTACCGTCAGGGTTATAGCAAGGATTGATTTCGAGGGGGGATATCTAAAATATATTAAGGATAGCAATAGTTTCCCATTGCAGTTTTCTGCTACTAATGATTACTAGTATGTTTTGAGGTCATCTGTTGCCGCCATCTAATTTTCGAGGTGAAATTTTGAGGAAGTTTGATGAAATTTCCGCGATTTTGAGTCTTTCTTTGATACATACCTATCCCTAAAATCTCCAGTCTGGCGCGGTCAAAAATGAAGGGGAGGGGGGTGAAGTTAAGTCCCTCCAACAAATATCTACTCATGAATTCCAGTGAATTGTTTTAAGTAATTTGTTGTACATTGTACAGAGGTGAAACTGTGAGGAAGCTATTTTGACGTATATACCTGCTAACCGTGCGAAAGAAAATATTGGGCTCGATAACTGCATGCGCATAAAAACTTGAATATTTTTTTATGCGAGTGTCAAGGGACTCTTCTGTGCAATTTGGGCAGTATATTATAAAAACACTGATTATTATTTACATAACATACCATATCGTCAGCAAACTTAAGCAGAACAGCAGTTGGATCAGCTCCAGGTGTCAGTAAAAATATCAAAGGAATGCAGCAATGCGAATCATTATATGACGCAATGATATCAAATGGTGGCGGCTCAACAAACTTCTGTTCCATGTCACCTGAAAATCAATATTATATAGCAATGTGAGTCATTATATGACGCAATGATATCAAATGGTGGCGGATCAACAAACTTCTGTTCCATGTCACCTGAAAATCAATATTATATAGCAATGTGAGTCATTATATGACGCAATGATATCAAATGGTGGCGGCTCAACAAACTTCTGTTCCATGTCACCTGAAAATCAATATTACAAAAATAAAGATCATATTAAATCAAAATTTTAGGAAGTATTGAAAACTTTTAAAAAAATCATTTTTTGCCAAGGGTAGGTACTTTAGTGATTTGCCAGACGTGGCACATAATATGCTAAGATTTAAGAATGGCTTCCTGAAAATAAGCAAATGGTCAATTTAGTTGAATTAGCCTTATATTTTAAAGAATGTAGCCACCAAGGGCAGAAAGCCAGGTTCAATAGACGACGGTACTATGTCCGAGTAAATACAGAAGGTTTAGTGTTAGTCTTTAAAAAACTCTGCTTCAAACCAAAGATGGAAAGAGCATTTAGTCTTGAAAAAACTCTGCTTCAAAGTTCTAAGTACTTCTTAACACTGTGAGAACCAACCGAGGGCTACCTTGCCAGGAACTGGTACGGCTAAAGAGGGGAGGTACTAAACTGATAGTTGTTACATTTAGAATAAAAGATGACAACGTCGACCTAAAATATAATTGGGAAAAGGTGAAGTCAAAGAAGTAGAAGAAGAGGAGTCTTAGGTATATTGCAAAGCATGTTTAAGGTTGCAATAGACACTCTGATATACGAAAACTTACTGACTACAAAGTTTTGAATTCCCGGAACGACTTTATCAAATCGAATACATCTCAATACACAAAGTTTTTGGAAACTGTCTAGTTTATCTTGCCACGGAGGTGGCAGATCGCTTTCGTGAGGTTGCTGGGAGTCATAGACCTGTTTCCATTGAGGGTGATTGGTGACAAAATGGTCTTTTAAACCCTGCAGAAAATTAAGAAGAAGAAAAAAAATGTCATATTTTCTCCTGAGAATTAAGAAATATGTCCTAGAAGTATTTTACCTGTGTAAAGTACCTGTATCTACTAGAGGGTGGTCCATTTGAATTCCTGCAGTCTAAATAACTCCGAAACTGTCTTGAATAGAAATGTCTAACCAAAATGTCACGAAATTAAGGGAGGCGTATTCTGGTGACCTTGATAGACTTGTCAGAGTTGTCCGTCAACGTTATTTCAAGGTCAACTTTCGTATTTACATAGGATGATCCAATTTTTTATGCATACATAATCGAATTTTCCATTAAATCCAACGTTTAATCGATTTTTTTTTTCAATGAGGGAATTTTTCCACTCCATGTGTGATATATTCTGAATCGATTCTGAATAATAAAGACAAATGAAACATAAATGATATTTATCTGAAATTCGGATTTTTGATCATTTGCACATGCACCTTTCGTTTGATAAGTTACACACGCATCTTTGGAGTGGAAAAAATCCTGACTAATATTCTCTAGTTTGGTCACTACAATATGATTTCCTTAATATTCCGACATTTTGGTCAGAATATTTTTTTTTGTTTTCCCAACAGTTTCGGAGATATTTGTACTGCGTAAATTAAAATGAACCTCACTGTATAATCAATTGCAGTCTGACATGCAAACACATTTGAATCTTGTAGTTCCCTCTCAAATAAAATGATTCTGCCCTTTCCGATTCTATGATTCATTTTCAAATGTCTGATTAGTGAGACCTAAAGTACTTCTCCCCATGGTCTTACCTTGAAATGTTCCAAACCATCTAATCGACAAAGTTCATTCCAGGATTGCGTGACTAACCAAGTTGTTGGATTTTTATGAGGATTATCCAGTCCTACTCCTCCAGTAAGCAGAAACATCCAATCGTCCATTGATATTGTTTCGTTTTTAAATCGAAGATTAGCAGCCAAAAGTAGTGAAAAAAGAAGTTTATCCTGAAAAGCGAGAAGACAATGACATAAAGTGATAGACAAGACGGACTAGACGTTGATCACTGATGTATTTAAGCTGCAATATGAGTAGCCGAGTTCGTAAGACATTGACTCTTGTTCCGGAGGTTGCGGGTGCAAAATTGCGATGGGGGCGAAAATTTTCTGAACGAATTTGACATTTCTGGAATGGCACGGATATTGTTGTGTTCTTTCTGGAGCGCTATTCCCAATAAATTTAACTTTTTTTCTTATTTCTATAATACGTTTCCAAAAAGATTTTGATGACCCTTGGCTGGAAATGTGATGTTATGCGTTCTTAGTAGCCCCAGTACGTAGAACCGGTCATCGTGAAGGTAAATACCATGGGTGTATAAGGGTGTGCTGGAAGTGGTTGTAGGACATAAACTTTCCAAAATGGAATAGAGAGAAAAAAGTGCAATAGGACCTGTTCAGATTTACTTTGTTTATTTCTCTGCTCTACATGTGTTCATCTTAATCTTCTGTCGATATTGACGGATGGATTCGGTTTTGTACGAATATCGAATATCTATTCATATGTGTTTTTATCTGTTCTTTACTTACCTACTGTAATACTAACAACAATACTGATGTATACAATTTTCCTTAGAAATGGTTCAGCACAACTTAGAATGAAAATGAAGATTCTATTGTTGGCAAACCCAGATAGCCTAGTAAAGGACAGACAACTGGACATACCTTTTCAAATATACTTCGGCAAATATTGGTATACAATGCATAAGTGAAACACTGAGATAAATCTTCAAGCCTCTGTGGTACATTATCGGCCTTCTCCGTATTGTCGATAACGGTTCGGTACAAATTATCAAACCATACTAGAGAATATTGGTACATGGGATCTATGTTGCCAAGATTAGCTAAAATATAAAAAGAGAAAAAACTTTCATGTTTTGAGCATTTATAAAAAGTGTTTGTTTGCTATGTGTTGAACTAAAGATTCATGGAGGAAGTGAGTCCAGATAAAAATGTAGGAAATCTACAGTGTTTTTAATAATCTAGTGTAAACATCACACGACGGTCGTTGCCCATATGAAAAAAGTATTGTAGTGGCTTGAAATTTTCGATTTCGAGTTTTCCTTGCAAAACATGTTTTGAGGTCCCCAGAGTCCAAATCTCGAGTTTCAGTCATTTGTGCGTGTGTGTCTGTTTGTGAACAAAATATTTAAAGTACTATAGGATTCATGAAAATCATTAAAAAACGCCTAAAATTATTATCTTAACAATAATAATAAAACAAAAATACAAGTAATCCTGGTTGAGTGTACCTAGGAATGCAGTCCGATTTTTAGATGGTTTGGTCTTCAGGGCAGTTGAAGATAGATTCATATTTTTTTGTGATGGAGTGCATAACTTATCTTTCGGTGAAAAAAAAAAAAAAAAAAAAAAAAAAAAAAAAAAATATTTGGGACTTTTTTACTTTGATGTCAATCTAGTCGGATTTAATTTTCTGAGGTAATCTAAACTCCGTATTTTCCCTCATAAATTAGGGGCGCCTAACTGTTGGGTATATTTTGTTATGGGAAGCTGGTTTTCCTATGGAAAAGGTTGCTCCCCGTCTATCCGTTTCAGAGTTACTATAAACTCCTTTTTAAGATAGACCCCAACCTGAGAGAGAAAACTATAAAAGAAATGAGAACAAAAAATGTTAATGTTGAAAATTACTAATTATAAAAATTTACGAAGTTGGTCTTTATTGGAATTCAGGACTTAGAAATAATTTATAAAATACCTACTTAGTTGTTAATCGTCGAATATCAGAATTAGAATTATTTTAATAGACGCTCGATCTGAAGTTCTTCCTTCAGATCGACCTTTCGGATCATTCCCGGTTTTCTATTGGCTAAGGATATTGAGTTCAGCCAATAGTAATTTCGTATTGATTCTAAACAATCGATATTGTTTAACTCAAATATTTTAACGGTTCGGTTGATGAACGGTTTTCTATTGGCTAAGGATATTGAGTTCAGCCAATAGTAATTTCGTATTGATTCTAAACAATCGATATTGTTTAACTCAAATATTTTAACGGTTTGGTTGATGAACTGTACGACGAGTTCTTTGAACTGCTTATTATTTAATTTTTGATATAATTATGATGCAACTAATAGGTTCCACACAGAATATTTCTAGAAGTTATTATTCGATCAATATACTGGGTGTATTTTACGTCCAACACAGGATACATTCCTAGAATACCTATCATACAAATTAGCTACCTGCATTTGAAAAGTCTTCTTACCTATACAAAAGAAGAGCACCGTTGAATGTTCGGCAATTGCTTTATATTCCGCTCTTGCAGCATCAATTGATTTTTCAGTAACTTCAGCCACAGCTTGTTTCTCTTGAATTTCATTAGAAAGGACTTTCGAAGAACTTAAAACTTGAATAGCACTCTCATCTTCTAAAATATTGCCTTCAGATGAAGATAAGATTTGTAAAATTTTGTCTTCAATTTCTTTGAGTTGTCTGAAGGATTACAAAAGGTTTATTACAATGTGTTTTAACTATATTCAACATCTATTTCATCAATCATCAATAGATGGCGAATCATTGTTTTTACTATGATTTTGATTTTAGAACACTGTTTGCCACAAGATACAGGAAGTTTTTATTTTTATTTTTTTTCAACTGAACATGGTCTGTTTTCTTGAACATTTCCTAAACATACCTTCTTGTCTTTAATTAAAAAAATAAAATAATAATAATACCTAATGTTCAAAAAAATGAAAAAGTTTATGTCCCAGAACTCCTTTCGCACTACTTCAGGGCACACGTTTTACAGCCATGCCATTTCGAAAATAAGAAATAATTTCTCTCCGGGTGGGATTCGAATCCTCAACTCCGGACCAAGAGTCAATTGCCTTAACAACTCAGCCATGAAGTTTGGCTCTTATATCTACTTTTAAGGTTGTCTCGCATTGTATTAAAGTAAAAGAAATACCTAACATTACTAGATTTCCATTGATTGGTAATTTACCTTTTATTGTCAGCTCCTTGAACAATGAGTTGATTTTTCTCAGCTTCTAAATCCGGCCTGTCTTTTGCTACTACAGTACCCAAGAGTTGATCTTCCAATCCCACTGGGGTAATCATAAAATTCAATAATGTAACTTTAACAGCAATCTCTGGTAAATAATGAGGATTCCTCAATTTGGTTGTAATATAGAATCTGGAAAACCCAAATTGAAGGGAATTAATTTGGTTCAATTGGGATATATCCTAGTGAAGTAAATGCAGTCAATTAAATTGGGATATATCCTAGCCAAGTGAATGCAGTCAATTGAATAGGGATATATCCTAGTGAAGTAAATGCAGACAATTGAATTTGGATATATATCCTAGTCAAGTGAATGCAGTCAATTGAATTGGGATATATCCTAGTCAAGTAAATGCAGTATGCAGTCAATTGAATTTGGATATATATCCTAGTCAAGTGAATGCAGTCAATTGAATTGGGATATATCCTAGTCAAGTAAAAGCAAACAATTGAATTTGGATATATATCCTAATCAAGTGAATGCAGTCAATTGAATTGGGATATATCCTAGTCAAGTAAATGCAGACAATTGAATTGGGATATATCCTAGTCAAGTAAATGCAGTCAATTGAATTTGGATATATATCCTAGTCAAGTGAATGCAGTCAATTGAATTGGGATATATCCTAGTCAAGTGAATGCAGTGAATTGAATTGAGATATATCCTAATCAAGTGAATGCAGTCAATTGAATTGGGATATATCCTAATCAAGTAAATATAGTCATTTTAATTGCATTGTAATTTTCTCAACTTCAATTTGAAATAATTCTTAATTTGCGTACATCTTAAAATACCTACTTTAATTTTTAAAAAACTGTATTTCTATTTCGGATGTCATTGATCTTCATTGGTCCTGCCCTGAAGATACTAAAATTTTGAATACCGCCAGGACTATTCTCCCCCTTTGGAAAAAAGAAAGAGTTGGTTCAGTGTTCTTCGAAATTCGAAACCGTTCTCAATAAATTGAGATTCGCTCTTTTAACACATTTTATAAATTCAAGTAGAGTTAGAAATAACTTACTTGAATTGACTATTATACTCAATGACAGAATCTCCCAGTTTGATAGACCAAGTTGTGCCACTTTTGAATATTTGTTTCATGAGCAGAGGTTCTAATACAGCGTCTAAATCTTCTCCAATATTTTCCAAAAGTACCTTTAAAAAAATGAATTTTTCATTAATATATCTCTAAAAATAATGCTTACCTACTGAATATTGTTGTAGCGGCGTTCCTCTTGAAAAAAAATCTCTTCTTTTCTTGTTTAGGTAAGTTTTTCAAAAATGGTGGTAATAGGTTGATTTAGGGTTATCGTAAAAGGGTTTGCCCCTAGCTGTACCTACATTCTTAGAATTTGATTTGTAAACAATGAAGGTAAAGGCAGGTGGTATTAAGGAAGGATGATCGGTGGACCTCAATTGTGAGTCTAGTAATGAAACACAGGATTTTTCCTGGTAAGTGACATCCTTATTAGGTACCATTTCAGTGGTTCGAACTTATAACATCTTAGGTTGGTTAAATTGGGATACTATGTCAAGTAAAACCATAATGAAGGTTGAAAATTACTGTATCTTCACTTGACTAAATAATATTAAAGATGTTAAAGAGCTAACTAGTTTTGTCCTCTCCTGAGAACATCATCGGAGCTAGTGTCAGAGAAATTATCTTATGAGGTATTGGACTGTGCCTTGAGTTGAGAGCATGTGTATGTGAGAGAGAGAGAGAGAAAACTTACCCCTCTCCTCCTTTTTTTTTTATTTTAATATATATATTATTATTTATTTTAATGTGTGTACTAATTATTTATATTATTATTAACGAATATTTTCCGTTGTGACAAGAACGCCCTATCCTTTCAAGAACGCCCTATCCCTTGTCACCAAATATAATTATTTCCAATTTGATCACAAAATCTTCCATCAAAATGAAGGATGTACCATGGGTTCTCCTCTATCGCCATTGTTAGCGGAGATTTATATGGACCAGTTTGAGACCGAGTTGTTCCAATTGCAATCTCCACTCCCCCAGAATATCCTTTTTTATAGAAGATACGTGGATGATGTTTTTATGCTTTGGAACGGCTCAGTTGAAACAGCCAATAAATTCCTTTTCCTTCTTAATTCTCTTAAAGAAAATATTACATTTGATATTGAAATCGGCGGGCAGACTCTTAACTTTCTAGATCTAACTATTTCCTTAAATCCCTCTTCCAAAAAACTAAAATATTCGTTAATCATATTATAAGACATATTTTGCTGCTAACACTGATAAGATACAATTAAAATAAATATTAGACTCCTACCGGATTTCCAAAACTGATTGCATCTTCCAAGACACGCATATAATCTGCATTAGACAAACGAATCACACTAAGTCGATTAGCCTTCTCCATGTTCTTTATCCATTTGTTTGCTTGTTCTTGCGGATCAATCATTAAAGGCCATCTGCGTGAATTCCTGGAAGATGAAAACCACCCAATAATTGTCTGGTCCTTTTATGTGTTTGTTCATTAGCATTACCTAGGGTATACCACGTGGAGGTGAACTGAAATTCCAAAATAGGAAGAGTATCGGATCCAGGTATGTTAGGGATATAGTGTTCACGGAAATGGAAGAAATGACAAACTCTGAATACCACTCAGATTAGAAACTATATCAAATGTTACTCCACAAAGGTATATTTTAAATATCATTACTGATAAGAAATGTTTTGATCAGAAAAAGAGGAAAAATGTACAAAACCATAGTGAGACCTGCATTGACCTATGAAGCGGAGACTTGTGCACTGAAGAGAAAATGCTTCAGTAGATATGTGGAGTCACGCGCCTGGATAAAATTAGATCAACAGAGAGAAAGAGAGAGAGAGAGAGAGAAAGAATTGGAGGTGTCGAAATAGATTCAGGGGAAGAGAATACAGTGGTATGGACATGTTAAGAGATGAGATGAGTACTAAATGGGAAATAAAGTTAATAAAATTTGAATTTGAAGGGCAAAGAGGAAGACCAAAGAAGAGATGGTTAAACAATATTAATGAGAATTTGAGCGAAAAAAAATTAATGTGCAACAAGGTTCATGAACCTCTGTAAACAACTAACAAGATACGTAGATTACGCTTGAGCGAAAATAAAGACTAAGTAAAAGAAGAAAATATAGATTTACATACTTACTTAATTATGATTCCATTGTCAATTGAAAAGGAATCACAAGGTAATCCAAATATATTCCAGGCACGTATTTCTACAGGATTTCCCATAATATTAGCCAATTGAAAGTCCAAAGTACAAATAATATTATAACTTGCCACTTGTTTTGCCCAAGCAAATATTTGTTGTTGACGAAAAGCTACTGTAAATGGTCCAAGATAAGCTACAACACCAGCTGCTATCAACACGTCGCCTGAAAATTGTACAAAGTCTAGATTCAAATGGTCCAGTTGGGAGAGTCCCAGGCCATGCAGATATTTCCTGAAAGGTACTTGTCTTGTGAGTAGACTCACTATGAACCTCAGTTGATTGCCAAAATCTCCTAAGTAAATTTTTCGGAGTACCCTCCTATGGCCAATCTAGAGTGTTTCATGTCTCTAGCTCTCACCAAACATTTGGGCAGCCCCAGCACAGGCTCCAGGCCTATAAAACTTGTTTTTGATGCTTCCTTTCCTACCTGTTAATTGATAATATTTTTCTTGTAACATCTTCGCTGTGCTTGACCATCTTGATTTTTCTCCACCTAATTTTCCTATCAAATCTTCTGCTCTCTGTTTTTTCTTTACACAATTATCAACTTCATCTTGAAGTTCTTTTAATTCTCTTCTTTTTGAGTCTAAAGTATCTTGTAATTTTTTAACTTTTTCTTGAACAATTCTATTTTGTTCTTGTTTTTCTCTCAATGATGCCATGGCAACATTTAATTTTGCTTCGGCTTGAATTAAATCATTTTTTTTCGGTGCTACTATTTTTGCTACTTTGTCATATTTACATATTGCAACTACCCATTTGTAAAGACCTAGAACGAAGTGAGAGAGCGATAAGATTTGTGACTTTATATTTTCCCAGATGTCAGCGGTGCTAACAATTCGATGAAACAATTTATAAGAATGATCCAGCCAACGATCATACCACGTTAAATACACCAGTTCCCGTGAAATCACTGAAGTTAAGCAACCTCGGGCGTGGTCAGTACTTGGATGGGTGACCGCTTGGGAACACCACGTACCGTTGGCTTTTTTTTCCGGCCCAACCCAGGCTGGGTGGGGTCAATGTGGGTAGCTGGTTTGCAAGTTTCCAGCGAATGGAGGGTAAAACCCCCGTCTTGAATGACCAATAAATGAGACGTTAAGCCAAAANAAAAAAAAAAAAAAAAAAAAAAAAAAAAAAAAAAAAAAAAAAAAATGATCCATCAAGAAAGGCCGACGTTACCTAAATGCGTAAGTATACATTTTTAGTGTAAAATATTTTTGTCTTATGATTCAGTGAGTAAACCCTTCGGCAATTTTTGTTATAGAAAGTATACCACGTGATCGACGCGTAAAAATGTTGCTGTCGTACAACTGAAATTGTTGTTTAAATATAAATGCTTGTTTTGCAATTCGAGATAATTTTAGAAAAATGAGAGAACAGATATTGGGAAAATTGTTGCAAAATTTGAACAATCTACATCTGTAGAAGGCGTAAAAACACCGAGTAGAGAATGTGAGAAAGAACCTTGTCACCTCGATTCGTCATTGCGCAGAAAAAATGTCAAAGGGTTAACTAAATTAGAAAACATAAGACAAAAATCATGTCACGATAAAAAAGTTATACCTATTTAACATACTTTACATACGTATTTGAAAATAACTGTCCTTATCTTTAAATTTTATCATGGAACGATTTGGCTTCATAGTTTCAGTTAATCATTTGGACCGTTTTACTGCCGTCGACTTCGATTCACAAATGAATCTCAATTGTAAACAAAAGTTTTACCTTCCGCGGCGGCTGATGACTTTTTGATAGTTTCTGGATCAAAATCTTCTCTTTTTATAAATTCATCTTCCAATCTCTTAATAATTGCTGGAGCAACATTATCTTTATCGAATGTAGTTAAACTTTCTAGAAATTTAATATCTCCTAGTAATCGTTTTGAAGGACCCCAATAATCATCTGCCATTTGACCTCCTTCATCTTTTACTCTATCAGCTTTAACACCCTAAAAAGAAAATTTTAGTTGTTTTAAAAAATATTAATAATCAAAACTCTATCAGAAACATGGTGGGAGCATACAAAGATAGGAGCAATTATCTAAATGAAATCAATATTAAAAATATAGGCATCGAAAACTCTACATCGAAAATGTCAGGCCATTTATATATTTTCATTTTTATAAGATAAATAGGTTTTATTATTAATTTCCATACATGACGCATGACACAGATGAAACAACTATTTGAATAAATTATTACATTTTATTGATTTAATTTAACTAAACTTATATTCGGACATTTAGTTCCTTCAGGAACTCCAAATATTCTAGTACCTTTGATAATAATCATTGAATTCATGGGAGTACGCAAGGGGGGCAGCTGCCCCCCCCCTAGAAAATCTAACCTACACCAGATATTATGACTTTTTGGCGTAACTTACCTACACTATATATTATGATTTTTTGGCGTAACTTACCTACACTATATATTATGACTTTTTGGAGTAAGTTACCTACACTAGATATTATGACTTTTTGGCGTAACTTACCTACACTAGATATTATGACTTTTTGGCGTAACTTACCTACACTAGATAAAAATACTTTTCACCCGTTACTTAAAAAAAAAACTGGTGTAAACATCATTGCCTTATCTATAAAAATCAGCCTTCAGCCGCTAATTACCGGCCAACAATATATTAAACGTAAAACTAAGTTGTATTCTCAATTTCTTGTATGAAATTGATATGAATAGGCACCAAATTTGAAGTTCTAGCTCTTTCCATTCTGGTTTTAGGCGGAACCTCCAAAAAGCAGCCTTCAACCGCTAATTAGCGGCCAATAATATATTACATTCACCCTAATTTGTATTCTCAATTTCTTGTATGAAATTGATATGAATAGGCACCAAGTTTAAAGTTCTAGCTATTACTGTTCTCATTTTAAGCAGGATATGCGAAAACCGCTAAAAGCGGCATAAAACCGCCAACGGTATATTCGATTTCCACCAAAACCTTATTTTGCCGTTCATAGCATAAAACTGACATACATACCAAATCAAGTCTCTAGCACTTGCCGTTCTTGAGATATCTTGTTCACAGACAGACAGACACACACACATACGGACAAATGGCTAAAGTTCGAAATCTGGGTCTTGGAGACCCCAAAACGTGTTTAGGCATTGAAAACTGGACATCAAAAATTTCAGCCCATTACAATACTTTCCTTTTTGTAGCATAAGGAAAGTAAAAAAATCACCACTAGCAAAAAGTTGACCCCCCAAGGGTCACAAACTTGGCTGCCCCCCCATAGACGAGATGCTGCGTACTGCGTAGGCCCATGATTGAATTAACAAGAAACATCATCCAGCCTTTAGTATTAAGAGTACGTTTAACAGCAATCATAATTGCTAATAATTATACTTCGACCTTAATGGAGTAGCACAAAAATGAACTCTTACTTTTACGATACAAACAGCTTTCATAACCATCTTCACAGCTTCAGGTGGGTTTTTCATAGTTTTAATTATGGTGATATCATTATTGGTGAGCGTATTCAATGCTTGCTCGGCAGCTTCCAGAATAGGCACTGCTTCTGATAATATTTCTTCACATTCATCCTTCATAGCTTGAGCTGCCTGAGCTTGTTCATTAGCAACTTCTTCGTCTTTCTTTACAGCTTCAGCAACCTGATATGAATTAGTAAAATAATTACAAGTGTTAGCTCAGGATATTTTGGATGTGTGCGTTTTGACTTAAGTATCAAGTACAAATATCTAGACATTGAGTCACGAGCGCTTTTATCTATAACGAGATTTTCACTAGAAATTATAAAACCGATTTGGGCACTAATATCAAAATTTACCAGCACCTCCTTGACCTATAGTTTACATTAGTCACTTCATCTCAAACTATTGAGGACTAAATATCTTTGATCTGACGTCGATAGCCTGAGCGCTATTAAAAGCTCGCCAAATTTAAATCTTTACAGTTTCAATTTTAAAAACAATTCGATATTTTCCTAAATATTTTAATTGGGTACCTATGTTCATAACTTAATCTATACTTATAAAACGCAAAGCCCAGTTGGTATACTGACTGACTGATGTACTGACTGACGTACTGACTGATAATCAACGTAGCTCCACGATGGCTAAACCTAGAAATTTGAAATTTGGCACACAGATCCCATTTAGTATGTAGGTGCGTAATAAGAAAGGAAAAAATCGAAAGTTCAAGTGGGAGCAAGTTACCGTCAAAAATGACGCTTTTTAGCGGGTCTTTTTGTATTTTTATTCTGGGCAAACTAAAGGAGATAGCGAAAAATGACAGAGAATGGACCCCCCAAAATAGCATATAAGGACTTCATAAAAAATATAAAATTTGAATTTTTCCCGTTTTTCCCCGATTTATGGACGGTTTTAACCACCAAAAAATCGGAATTGAGAAGTACCACTTCGGGATGAGCGAGAAAGCTGAAATTTGATACATAGGTGTCCCGCAGTACAAAAAGTCATATCCTTGAATAAAATATTGAATTTTCTAAATAGGAGCGGTGCTCACTCTGGAGGTCGGTTCCACCAAAAATCCATAATTTAGAAGTATCACTTCGGGATGAGCGAGAAAGCTGAAATTTAATACGAAGGCGTTCCGCAGTGTAAAAAGTAATATCCCTGAGTAAAATATTGAATGTTCACTCTGGGGGTCGGTTCCACCAAAAATCCAAATTTCGTAACCGTAGCGAAGCGCGGGAAAACAGCTAGTATATTATATTCAAAAAGGAATAACATAGACATAGGTAAACTTACAATAGCTGCCTCGGCAGATTCCTTCTCCACGGTGACCATAAGTTCTTTGATATTACTTGCTGATACCATTAACATTGGTTGTAAGTATTCAATTTCTTCTCTCATGAGAGCTATCTGAGAAGCTGCTTTGTCCAGCTTTTCTAAACCCACTGTATATCTATCTCTTCCATTGATCACTTCCCTGGAGGAAAAATTAGAAAATCAATCATGTATGATACATGCTGACCATAAAATAAGAATATGTACCTATGACATACAAAATATGGCCAGAATGTTGACTCAAAAATGACCAGTTTAGGTCAGGAATAGTATCCTAGGGATAGAAGAAGAAAGCGGGATCATCCAGCTGTACGATAGAAATATTCCATTAAGAAAGAGAAAGGATTACTTTGGACACATGTCTCCCATACATGTCAGTGGAAAAAATTAGGAGAGGCCCTTGCTCCAGATGAGGATTAAATGGGCTGATGATAGGTACCTACAGACATAATTTTAAAATGCAAAGGATATATTCGTATATTCTTGAGATAGATTCCTCTTTAGGGCTAAATGAACCCCTGCACCTAAGCACCAACTGGGCCTTTTGTGCTTGGAAGGTAGCCTCAAAGTATAGTATTTTCAGTAAATCTCACTGATCGTAAGCCTACGTCATTATCAATCTTTTGGCAATAATTATGTTTGAGTTTAGTTCAAAGTTTACTATTTTCGTTTCCGTTTGAACTGATCTGCATGAAAGAAGAAATCTATTACTATCTTCATCAAGTACCCATGCTGGACTAAAGTCACAATTTGGGACTTACTCTTGTTTTGCTTTGAGCAATTGCTTGAAAGTAGAAATAAGTTCTAAATAGGAAGTGGGCGTCACATAAACATATCTCATTGTTTTGATTAGAAACTCTTCAGATAGATCTCTTGTGGATGTATGGAATCTTTGACACATGTCAATACATGTTTGTCGTTCTGTGTCTGATAATTCAACTTCACTGAGAAACCGAGTTGCAACGGCTAACAAAGCATCAGGAGGCCAAGGCTGAAATTAATTTTAAGGAAATGTTTAATAAGAATACAGGGAAACATAATATATAATAAACGTGGTTGAAAAGTAAGAATCGTTTGTTTATATTTAAATATTTACTAGTCTGCTCATGTCGCACGTATGCCAAACCATCATTATCAATAGACCGTTTCCAAAGCAACATTAATGTCTGCGATGGTTGGATCTTCGCCTCAGCTCAACTTGGAGAGATCATTACTTCCAGCAGTACACTTTTTATTTTATCTCAGTTATTTGGACCGAAAAACATTTACCAACTAGTTTGCTACAGGTGACTAGGTTTGGTCTTGGTCCAGGTTCTCCAGTCAGCCACAAGATACTGATATGTTAGACCTGTGCCTCAATCTTATCGCGGGGTTCCTTGGGATACCATTTGCAGGAGATGATGAGCGACATAACTCGTAGAAGCTACTAATAGCTTCTACGAGTTTATGTAAGAGTTTATCTACTTCTAAAGACGATATGTTTAGTTTATGTAAGGAGAGAAGAAATGGTTCGGATATCATTTACAGATTTAAAAAAAAAACAAATGTAAACTATCAGGAGCGTTGTGATAGGCCCAGTTTCGAAATCAGTGAAAGTTAAGCATAGCTCAAATGAACAAAACTGCGATCTGATTGTCGATTAGTTGCCTCACAATTTCTTTAAGAATGTTGTTGTCAAAGTGGTGACATAGCATTACGGAATATGCTTAAAAGTGAAATATGTTTGTATGAAAAAATAGAAACATTGTCAGTAAAACCTTTTTCTTTATAGTTTTAAATCAACATAATTTTCGGTTGCGCCTCGTAGCGTAATTTGAGAAATAAATACGAGTAAAACCTCTTTTGATATGATGACTATTAAAACTTTAGCAGCAGACAACAACTAATTTAGATCAGCATTATGCACCCGCCAATACTGATTGATTGAAACCCTCTTCTGTTCTCTTGATTATTGCATCTCACAATAGTTGATTATATCAACGAATACAGTTGATACAAAACTCTTTCCTGGGATTTGCTTGGTGTCAGGGAGAATGTCAATGAAATTACTCCACTTACTTGAAACCAATCTATAGTTGTTTGGTGTCAGGGAAGATATCAATGAAATTACTCCACTTACTTGAAACCAATCTATAGTTGTTTGGTGTCAGGGAAGATGTCAATGAAATTACTCCACTTACTTGAAACCAATCTATAGTACAACAATTTACAATTGCAGGAAATTTTCTTATTCTATTTCTAAATCCATCTCCTATAAGTGAGAATGCCAAACAGATGTGTAGTTGTTCCTTAACAGTATCCACAAATAGTTTGAAGAGTGCCACTGGTGTACCATCAGTCTGAAAATATTGTCGACTACTTTTAGCTATACGTATTTCAAATGTGGTAGAGTATTACGTAGGCACGCATGTTCGAGCCCTCATGATTTTGGCTATTCCGAGCCTAACCGAGACCGAGTGAAGTCAATATGGATAGCTGTTTTGTGATTTTTCAACGGATGTAGGGTAAACCCGCGTCTTGAATTTTCGAATTAAAGTTAACAATGTTCAGAATAACTTAAATACCTATACTCAGGACTCTATGGGTATCATACTTGCAAAGATTTATCCTTCTGTCTATCAATAGCTCCCATTTTTTCAAAATAACTTAAATACATAGGTATTTACGTTATTTAGGTTTCAGACTGAGGACTCTAGGGTATCATACCTGCAAAGATTTATCCTTCTGTCTATCAATAGCTCCCATTTTTTGAAAATAACTTAAATACCTTTACTGAGGACTCTATGGGTATCATACCTGCAAAGATTTATCCTTCTGTCTATCAATAGCTCCCATTTTTTCACTTAGTTCACCTATTTCCTCAGCTGTGAATATGTTTGGCACTTCTCCTGAGTTCAAAAGATTACTTAGATCTTCAACCATTGACTCATCTGTAATCTAAACAAGAAAGCGTAATTTAATATAAACTAAAAACAGGTCAAACTAATAGTTCTGCGAACTGTAGACCTTCACCCACTCAAAATGTCCATCATTAGGTCCCACCCGGAACCAAATTTCATCAAAACTGGATTATACGTTTGAGAGTTATCGTGGCCGTCTCACTTCATGCGAACAATTACATTCCTAAAATATATCCTGGAGTTTTGCTTTTCCCCAAAAACATTCATTAATAATATAATCCAGTGATTTATGAGCAAATGAAAAGATCAGATACCAACTTACTTGTGAATCACAAAATAGAAACACCAAATGCCTTTCTGTTGCGGTTGATTTTTTTAATGTACTCTTTATATCTTCTAACCAATCTACTTTTCCATAATTTTTTGTCATTTCAACTTGAAACAAATCATAATCTGACACATGAGCCGCCAATCTTGATAATGATTGTCTTCCTGAACCACCCATTCCAATAAGTAAAGCGTGACCACGAGGTTGTTTTAAAATACGACAAATACGGGATAAATGCTCAATAGCAAACCTAAAAAAAAAATTGAACAAAATTGGTTAAGACGTCTCAATACAGGGTGGTCCATTTAATTCACCCAGTCTTAATATCTCCGAAATTGTTTTGAATACCCAAAATATTTTCAGAACCAAATGTCACGATATTAAGGGGGACATAATTATTGTAGTGACCTTGGTAGATCTGTCAAGGTTATTTAAGGAGTCCTCTTTTTTTTTAAACATAATTGCATTTTCTATCAAATACTACATTCAATCGAATATATTTTTTGATTGTATTTTTTCCTTCAGGTAATTTGAAACAAAGATGATAATTATATCAAACGACGTGTCTCGTCATTTTGGATTGAATGGTAACAATGAAAAATTAAAGAGAAAATATATCAGAGCATGCTGGCCCAATAACATTAAAGCATAATACGAATCGTGTGTCACGGCATTCCTGTTCTGAAATTTGGGGAAAAAAAATTTAATCTATTTTTTATTGTAAACGTTCGATTCGGAATGACGAGAACTTTTGTTTGATACGTCACACCTTGACATAACCTTGAAGGACAACCCAGAGAGATCTACGAAGGTCACCACAATTTGTCCTCCTTGATATCGTAACATTTCCAACAGTTTCAAAGATATTCATACTGCGTAAATTAAATTCACCACCCTATATGGTCATCATACGTGGAGCAAATCGAACCACTAGTCACTTTAAATGCAGTGAAAGTAATAAAAAAACATCTGTGGGCAATCATCAAAATCAGGTGATATATAATAAACCAAAATTTACTAAATATCGCTTTTCTTTTAATTTGGCTTAACGTCTCTTTAACATCTATTTGTCATTCAAGACGAGGGTTTTACCCTTCATTCACTGGAAACTTGCAACCAGCACATTGACCTCACCCAGCCTGGTTTGGGCCGGAAAAAAGAGCCAACGATACCTGGTGTTCCCAAGCGGTCACCCATCCAAGTAATGACCAAGCCCGACGTTGCTTAACTGCAGTGATCTGACGGGATCTGGTGTATTCAACGTGGTATGATCGTTAGCCTAAACATACCTAGACATGGAAACTAATAAACTGTCCGTTGATATCTAAAATACATTTTGCGAGTGAAGATTTTCAATACAAATCTCTCCTATCTTCGTTAGTGAGGAAGCAAAACATTGTTTTCCATACCTGAACAGCACAAGATTCATCGGTTTCTTGCTCATATTATTAAACTCTGTCAAATATCTTTCCACAATAGTTTTCAAATCTTCCAGATTGGTCACTTCCATATAGTTTCTTTGATCGGCTTTTGGATTGGCGAAATCACAATAGATTAAATTTCGTAAATCATTTTCTCCAACCTATAACAGGGTTGAAAAATATTTGCTTTTTGCTTAACGTCCTATTTAAGGTCATCCAAGATGAGTTTTTTACGCTCCATTCACTGAAAACTTACACACCAGCTACCCACATAGTTCTCATGCAGCTTGGGTTGGGCCTGGAATAACCATACATGGTCACCCACCAAGTAAAATGAACGCTGGCTAAAATTCTAGGTAGAATTGATTTTAAATTAATAATGGGTGTTCCGAAAAGAAGTGCCGATGCTAAATGCGTATAACTATTTCAAGTGAAATTATTTTTTTCTTTTGTTTTCAGATTCGGTAAGTTAATAAGTACTTTGGCAAATTTTAGTTGTAGAAAGAAAACAACGCTTAAATTTGCAGCGTACTACAGAAATGATTAACCCTTTGAAAATGCTTGCGCTCAATGACGAATCGGGTGCGAATATATTCTTTCTCACATTTTCACGAATTGTACAGTATTGACAAACACGTAGTGGTGTTTTCACATCTTCTGCACACCCATTTTGTTCAAATTTTGCAACAACTTACTGGTTGCGTTTTATTTTCTTTGAGATGTACAAAAAGATTTTCCATGTCTTCCTGGAGGTGAGTTTCAATAGTATATCGGATAGTGTTAAACAGCCAGTCTCTGTCCTCAGGACTTGTCAGTCGATCGTAATATACTCGCAAGACCTCATGAACCCAAAGTCTTTTCATTGAAAGTAGACCCTCAATTGCTTCAGGTACTGATAAAAGTACTCCCTGATGAATATGGAACAGAAATAAGTAGAATGAGTACTATTATAATGACAGCTCACACCACCTAACTTTTGGAGATAGAAATTTTTAAGGATAAATCTTAGGGATCTGCAGGAGCACACGTTCAACTATGTCGGAATGATTCATCGAACTATTATATTTTCTGAGGAATTTCATCTGTGCTTCCTCTTTTCTTTTCTCCAGTGTGTCGAGTTACGAGTTTCTCAATCTATAATTCGTACCTATTCAATACAGGGTTTCCCAAAAGTCCGAGACCACCGAATATCTTTTGAACGGCTTTATGTGGAGTTTTGAAATTTTGCATGGTATTATATCCCAAATTAAACCACCTGATCATGTAACCAATTTTTTAGGGGCGGTTGCCATGTTGCCCCAGGGGGTCCAACTTTTGTTTTTTAAATACGAACCCCCATCCTGTGATAATTCTCAGAAAGACAATAGAATTAGAAGTACTTTGCAAAAGAATTTACACGTGTACCGTGTTTGGTTTCAAATTGGCAGCCATTCGAATTTTGCAAGATATGACTTCCAAGAGTCTAAAACTAGGCGAATTATTTGCAATGGGATATTTAATGATTGCATAGGACACCAATGTTGAGAAATCCGTTTTTTTTTAGAAATAATTCGCCTATTTTTAGATACTCTTGGAAGTCATATTTTGGAAATTTCAAATGGCCGCCATTTTGAGACCAAACACACTAGATGTGTGAATTTTTTTGCAAACTACTTCCAATTTTCTTTTCTTTTTGAAAATGCATCACAAGATGGGTTCGTATTTATAAAACAAAAGTTGGACCCCCTGGGGGCCACATGGCCTCTAAAAAATTGGTCACACCATCAGGTAGTTTAATTTGGGATATAATACCATGCAAAATTTCAAAACTCCACATAAAGCCGTTTAAAAGATATTCAGGTGGTCTCGGACTTTTGGGACACCGTGTATAGTGCGAGAATAAACGGTTAAAGATGTTCTTTTTTTTATTTTCTTGACAGCATACGCAATTATTTTGTTCTGATATTCTACGATTTTTTAATAAATAAATCTTACTTGAATAACTCTTGCAAAGTCTCTCAAATTGAATAAATAATGACATTTGGTTGGCGTTGGCAACAAATTAAGTAAACTTTCTTTGAAAATATAAAGAGTGGCTTGAACCAATTGTTCAATACAAGGATCAAATTCTTTGCTGAATCCTCTGAAAAATGATAAAATGGGTGTAAGTAAATATGTCACAGTCTATTCAAGAATTCTCGCTCTTGTTGAGCGATACGAAAGATAACTGCTTGAAGGAAAAAAAAGAAGAAGAATTGCCAGAATAATATTAAGTACCTATTATATTTACGCTTTATCTAGTGTTCTGGACCATTAAAAGATGGTAGGTACACTAAATAATACATTTTTTTTTTTTTTTTTCTGCCGTTTGACTCCGTGTGGACCAATAAACACAATAGATCCGCGTGGGGCTAAAAACTAATCAGCTAACTCTATGGTGTCCAAACTTGAATCTAGAATTATTGATTTTAAGAGGAAAACCGCTACAACAATAAGATTTTGGCTGATTCTATGTAACAGGACGCATACCACCACAGTTCCAGGCAAGGGTCATTTAAACCTCTTCGGTAACCACATGTTTCTAGCATTTTTCCAAAACTAAAGACGAACTACCACTAATGTACAATCATCCATACTAACCTTGTATCCAAATGCCACAGTAAAATCTTGCTGAATATGGTGACCATGGTATCATCATTGAACTTGTTAATGACAATCTGATTGAAATGTCGAGAAAATCTGGGAGTAACCGTATTGCCAGTACTTGGCGGACCCATAGCGCACATTATCTAAAACAAGAAGAAAAACTATAAGCTAGGAGTTACCACATCACCCCATTACCAATAGGTGCGGGTGCGGGACCCATAATCAACTATATTGTGCTTTATGATAACTCCTAGCATTAAAAATTATTCCCATATGAAGAGGTAAACTAATTCCAAATTATTCCCATATAAATAGGTAAACTAATTCCTAATTATGCCCGTATAAATAGGTAAACTAATTCCTAATTATTCCCGTATAAATAGGTAAACTAATTCCTAATTATTCCCGAATAAATAGGTAAACTAATTCCTAAATATTCCCGTATAAATAGGTAAACTAATTCCTAAATATTCCCATATAAATAGCAAACCAGGCCAACCTAATTCTGTAAGATTTATATGGGGCATTTGAGAGATTGGTATCTCTTTCACTTTTTCCTTAAAATTTATGAGAAAAAAAAAAATCATGTGACCATTAAACTACGAATAACTCATAATTACTTACTTGAATGTCAATCAATTTCATAGCGACCGTTTCTTTTCTATCATACCACATCCAATGATCCAACCATTGTCGGAGAAGTTCTATAGGAGGTTGAGCCCCATACTCTTCTTTTAGGGGCATATTTATGTCATCAACAAATACAACACATCTTTTTCCTAGTGGAGGTCCAAACACCCCTAAATCAAACAAACAAGAAAAAGTTTATCATATAGGTAAAATATAATAAGCAATGTTCCTACTTAAAACCATATTGGTTGACCTTTCCAACCTTGAACCTACATTTTTGTAGCGTGATCTTTTTGGTCTGTAGTCTTCCTTGGTCTGGAAACCACGTAAATATCGTCAAAAAGCTTAGTTACTTAACACTATTCCATGATTAGTAGCTAGGCCTTTTCAATAAGAGCGGGTCGATGTTGGCGGTCATGTTAAATCGGTGGCATCTGTCCAGTCCGTCGTTTATTATTTTATTGCACATGCCAAATCACAATGAAATTGAGCAGCACGTCCAAATAATATCATTCCGATCACATAGGTTCAATATTCATTTACTCTCTGTAGATCTATCTGAATTTGAGTGATGGCATTGGTTATGTTGACTTTAGTGGCAACGGTCAATTGCGGCTTATTTGCATAGGCTTGTAACTCCCGGAAACTCTATAAGAAAAATCTAGCGGAGTCCCAGGCGTAACTTATCATGGAGATGTGTAATAGAATAATAAACAACAAATTAGACACATCTTGTACAGGCTAACTAACAACGTCCCGCTCTAATTGAAAACCGCTATACATTCATTTTAGCCATTTTATAGAATAAAAGTGAAACTAAGGCATACCTTTTCGTCTTTTATCCAACTTGGCCATAATTATATCTTGTGTTTGATTGGCTGAAGTTTGAGCAGAAAAGTTTAGTATCAATGGTTTCCAATTAGCACTGTCCAATTCTTTCAACAGAAAGTTCTGAAAATGAGAGAAAGTCCAAATCGCGAAATAAGTAAAAGTAGTTGGGGTCAGTCTTGAAGTGATGAAACCATCCATTTGCTCCCGGGTGTATAAAAGGAGTCACAATAAATATAATTCATCTCGGGAAAGGATTCGAATTTAGAAAAACGCGGGAATTTAAAAAATATATTCTGTCTAAAAGGTCAGGATATGAAGGGAGGCATATTGTGGTGACCTTGGTAGAACTGTCAAACTTGTCCTCCAAGATTATTTCAAGGTCAACTTTCATTTTTAGATGCCCTATTCGAATTTTACAATTTCTACATTCAATAGATAAGATAAGATTTATTTGTATTAAATTAAAAAAAAAATTTTACAATTGTTTCTACATTCAATATATTTATATTATTTTTTCTTCAATGTCGGGAATTTGTCCACACCAAAGATGCTGGTATGACGTGTCGGACGAAAGTAATCGTCATTTTGGATCGAATGGTAAATAAAATGTGAATATCAGAGAATCATGGCCTATCTATAATAAAGCATAATTCAAATTGTGTCGGGTTTATGCTTCGAAATTTGGAAAATAAAATGATAATACAGTTTTTCTCCGTTGCCCCAATCGGCTAAAGATATTCAATTTAGGGAAATACCTAAAATTTGTATAAAAATTATAGCAAATATCATAAAAGAACTTACAGTAATGTAGCAGGATTTCCCAGTGCCTGTAGGTCCAATGAAGAGGACAGGTTTGCTGTGATTGACCAAGAGCTTCATCAGAGCAATGTTGCGGATTGTTTCCTCTGTGGTCACAATGATCTGATTAACAGGTATATCCCGCGGAATGGGTGGAGCAGTAACCAACTCATCTGTCCAAGCTTTCCATTTGCCTTTTCCCTGTAAATTGGGTTGAAGAGAGAAAAAAAAATCTTGTCATCGCGATGGCCGGTTCTATGCACCAGAACTACCTGAAACGCATACCATGACAGTTCCAGCCAAGGGACATCAAAACCTTTTCGGTACAGGGGGCGGAACACTTGATTTTAAGAGGAACACCGCTGCTACAATAATAACAATTAATCTTTGGAGCTTAAAAACTAAATATCAAGTTCAAAGCAAATAAAAGAAATTAGAGACCTCGGTTTTTTCTAGATGTTATTAAAATTCTGTTCTCTTTGCTCTCACTCTCTCTCTCTCTCTCTCCACATAATGCTCATGCTACGATTACACCTCTTTAAGATTGCTTGATTTGTATGAATCTAGTCGGCTTCAACCCAACTCTTTAACTGCACCCTTGTTCATATTCGTCCGACGTCGGAGTTTTCCCCTCTGCTCCTACCATGCCATAATTTACTGTTCTCGAGACTTGCTTTACCTCATTTTGTTATTGTGGCGTTCCCTGAAAATCAGCTTCACACTCTAGTTTCATGTTTTAGAAAAAAAATGTTGGAAACGGGTTGATATAAGGTTACTGAAATAGTTTTGATGGCCGTTCTAAAAAGACCGCGACCCCACCAATCTTAATAAATCGTTCATGCTTACCTCTTTGATATATCTATAGTCGAACACAGTTCCTTGAGCTGGTATTGTAAAAAGATACGGTTTAGAAGGCGGTTGACAAAGTTCATCTGGTAAACCCAGTCTGTCTTTTAGTGATGCTGGAAATTCTTTGGCCATCAATCCATGAAAAATTTCACTGAATTGTTCTTTACATTCTGAACTTAAACAAGCTCCCAGAGACCAAATGCAGGAGAAGAAAAATATACCCTGAAAAATGATTAAACAGACCTCAAACTAATTTCTTTTTCCTTTGTTACTACTTCGGCGAAACTAACAGTTACCTTCAATATGCTGTCGGTGCGGGGCTACGGGGTGCATTTTCTTTTGAATTTTTAATGTAGTAGGATTTTTTTATAATAAAATTGGGGAGTAATTAAATAGTCATGTTATTTGAGAGTACAACTTTGAAATACCATCTCGCTCATCTAAAAGAGACAATAAATGGGCCCAAAAACTCAAATTCAAAGCAGATAATACGTGAAACAAAACAGTAAAACGGACAGACGAACAGGCGTATAAAGAAAAATCGAGGTGTTAAATTAGATACTCCTTCGTAAATAATGTGTTACCCCTGAGTGGAAACTTTGTGGTAGTGTACCTAGTTTTGCACCTAAGGTAGAGTGGTTAGAAAACTGGCTCCCCTATTGCATGGATTTATGTTAGGGTCAGGTCTGCTGGAAGTACCTGACTTGCTTCACATAATATGACTTCTCGTCTTCAGCTGAGGGTAAGTTGACAAAGCTGAAGGGTCTATTACACCCCTGAATAGCGCTCCCCTCTTTTTTCTCTCTTCTCCTCCTCTTTTTCAAAATTAGTAGCAGTAATACCTACCTCTAGTTGTGCTCTGATGTACAATGTTTGATAGGTGTCAAAATATTTATCATCCTTGTAGTCATACCTCTAATTGTGCTCTGATGTCCAGTGTTTGATAAGTGTCAAAATATTCATCATCCTTGTAGTCATACCTCTAATTGTGCTCTGATGTCCAGTGTTTGCAAAATATTTATCATCCTTGTAATCATACCTCTAGTTGTGCTCTCATGTCCAGTGTTTGATAAGTGTCAAAAAATGTATCATCCTTGTAGTCATACCTCTAGTTGTGCTCTGATGTCTAGTGTTTGATAAGTGTCAAAATATTTATCATCCTTGAAGTCGTCCAAATATGTGTCAAACAAATTTAACAAAGATTGAATCAGATTTGAATTTTTCGTGGGAAATATTTCCTGAAAAGTAATTTAGAGAAGTGAATGAACTGTATTTTGTAGGTATTTCATTAATTTAAAATAAATTAGTTTAAAATTGACATTGAATGTTTACGGTTGGAGTTTTACCATCTATGAAAGATTTGTTACTTTCTTTTGCAATTTAAAAATATGTTAATACTCACTAACCTGAACATGTAGTTTCGTTTGCGCGTGCATTGTAAAAGTCAGACTGACACATCCTATTTTTTCTTGTGGAGAAGTTCGTGTACTCTAAAGGTCATTCCTAAGATTGAGATAACGGATACCAATTATAATTCTAAACAAAAACTTATTTATTCGGGAGAGAGAATTGGACCACTCAATTTAAAAGAAGAGGATACAAGCTTTTACAACTTGGCATATTTTAAAAATGATGTAGGTCGATATGTATGTAGGTAACCGAAAAAGTTAAGAGTTATTTATTATTTAAGTAGATACATACCCGAACACTTGGTGATCGTCTCAAATAGTAAAACAGAGTCGAACAAAACCTCATGATGATTTGCTTTATTGTATCTTTGTGTTGTTCTTGAATTAAATTAGGCAGAGTGTTGAGCCAAGAATCAATCAAACATTCCCATCCTAAAGTATCAGGTTCCATATAGATCATACCACAACGAGAAACCTAAAATCAAACAGAAACAAGTCTCGTCAGGGTGCTCTAAGACAGCAGCATTCTCACTTATCCAATTACAGACTGTTTTTTGAAGCATTGATTTAAGTTATGAGTATAATTCAGAATGATCACCTCTCAGATCGAACTGATCCAGTCTGCTTCATCATGTGTGCCTTAGTGGTATGACTGTTTATATCAGAATATAAAGTAGCCTATGTCACACTCCACACTCCAAGCTTTAAACTATTTAAAGAATCACGACAATTCGCGGTAAAAAGGACAGTTTCTCATCTATAATATTAGTAGGATTACCGTTGCTGGTGATGCCACTTCCAAATCTTGAGGTTCGAATATTAGACTCGTTGTGGGAGCCAAAGCAATGATTTCTCCTGACATGAGGCAAAGTTTTTTGTTATCATCTAGAACACTGTTCATGTTTTCTATCCAAATAGCATCAACGGGTCCATCAAATATTAACCATTTTCTGAAAGAAGAAATCTCTATCAAAGGGAGCAATTTGTTCTAACGTAAGGAATTCAAATTTTGTCACTAAATGAATTTATAAAAACTAGTAGCATCACATTGACCATTTTAGAGTTGAAAATTAAAGAACAAAACAGAGACATGGGAATTGATATCAGAGACATGACTAGAATACGAAAATAAAACTAATAAAATGAAGCGGGACCTGGGAAGTAGGAAGGAAGATGTTTTTTATGTACACATCGTGAATGCCGTTCGTCGAGAAATCCCATTCACGAGCAAAACACACCAATCATAACAAAGGGGAAGAAGAATTGCGTTCATCTTTCACTCTACTGCATGAGATATTGGATCAAACTGAGCACAAAGCTGGCCCATTGTGATGGATTTTGGAGCTATGTTTAAACATACCTGTTTTCGTTAGTTGACATAGCAAATTGTCTATAGCTAACAGCAAGGATACCATCAGACCATTCATGAGATACTGGATCGAACTGACCATATAGCTGACCCATTATGATAGATTTTGGAGCTATGTTGAAACATACCTGTTGTCGTTAGTTGACATAGCAAATTGTCTATAGCTAACAGCAAGGATACCATCGGACCATTCATGAGATACTGGGTCAAATTGGCCATACAGCTGACCCATTGTGATAGATTTTGGATTGATTACAGTAATTTCAACATGATGTTCGTTCAATTCGCCCTGCATGAATGAAATAGTAAATTATTGCAATAAATTAGTTTGCGGTCCATACTCTGAGATGTGTAAAAATGATCAATTATATATTTTAGGGTTTTATCCATAAACTAGTGTTACAAAATCAATGGGGAAACCCCAAAACATTCCTGCCTCTTAACACATTAGGATTATTTATTACCCCTTAAAATATATCTGGGAACTTTTAGGTGAGACATCGGACAGAAGAGATCCTTTACTTATTATATTATTTACTGTACTTCAGCTATGGCCTCATCGTATAACTAATCCTCTATTTCAACTCAATATCCACCCGGAGCAGAACTACGCTCATATGATAACAAATGTGACTGTGCAGCTATTCAATCAGATGAACATCCCATCTATGAACATTGTGAAGACAACCTTGCGGACAAGGAAAGTAAGTAGATACTTGACAAGTCAAAGAAAAACTTACCCAATCTTCTATAAGTTGTAATGCTTCGGCTAACATTCTATAGGAACTCGTTTTCCCAGCAAAAGAAAAGCCTACAATCATGAAACCCCATCTGACAATCATCATTTCGTAAATTTGTTGAATTTTCTCTAAGAAGAATGGCGTAACTTGCAGATTTGCTTTTTTACATACTTCATACACAGCTTTATTTAAGATTCTATAGTCGGTTTCAGGAAGCACAACTCCAGGAAACAAATCAGATGTAATTCCCTGGAAATTATTAATGACAAGCAAAACCACAATCAAGTATCACCACGATTGCTGGTTGTACGCAACAGGACGATCTTGAAGGCTGTAATATACTAGCACAGTTCTAGCCCGTCCTTGAGATGGCCGTCGTCCTCAACAGAACGACCTGGAACTTACATCATCGCAGTTTCAGCCAAGGGTCATCAAAGATTTTTCTGTAATCTCATATCAATATATTTCCACCACTTTGCAAACCTAAATATGGGAATGCTATGGTTAAACAGTTGACTTTGACAGGTACTCCCCTACTACTACAATTCTAGCCAAGGGCCATCAATACATTTTCGGTAACCTCATATCAACATACCGTTTTTTCTAACCTTACTCCAAAAATGTGTTGATTTTAAGAGGAACTACAACAACACAGTAAACCAGCAAACTTTATGCAGAGTATGGTTGAATGCTCTGGATTCAGCGGATGTTACTTCTCTTCCTCGTGGTCTGGTTCAAGATATAGTGGCTTTCACAATACCTTCAAGTATCTGATATTTACAAAGATATTAACTGTTGTTATAATTATCTGATATTTAACTGTTGTTATAATTATCTGATATTTAACTGTTGTTATAATTTCCTTGTCTTTTTTTCATTATTTGAAGTTCATTCTCATTAGTGACTTGGTATATCCAGCCAGATATTCTAAGCATGCGTTTATAGCACCACATCTCGAAAGCTTCAGCAGGAATTAGCGTATCGACTCCAAATATCATTTTTAGAACATAATATTTTAGAACTCGAATCCTAGTTCCCATGTTGATTTGCATATTACAAAGCACAGACCTCGATTGAAAGATGTTCAAGCCAGTTTTATTTCTATGAAGCCCATGAGAAAGATAAATTTAAACACCTATCTTGAACAAAGGTAAATCGAAGTTGAGAAATTTAGGAAGATTGACGTCGATGATGGATTGTAAAATGAGGATATCTTCATTCTTTATTTCTATTAAAGTCCATGAGAAAGATAAATTTAAACACCTACCTTGAACAAAGGTAAATCGAAGTTGAGAAATTTAGGAAGATTGACGTCGATGATGGATTGTAACATGATGATATCTTCATTCTTTATTTCTATTAAAGTACATGAGAAAGATAAATTTAAACACCTACCTTGAACAAAGGTAAATCGAAGTTGAGAAATTTAGGAAGATTGACGTCGATGATGGATTGTAACATGATGATATCTTCATTCTTTATTTCTATTAAAGTACATGAGAAAGATAAATTTAAACACCTACCTTGAACAAAGGTAAATCGAAGTTGAGAAATTTAGGAAGATTGACGTCGATGATGGATTGTAACATGATGATATCTTCATTCTTTATTTCTATTAAAGTCCATGAGAAAGATAAATTTAAACACCTACCTTGAACAAAGGTAAATCGAAGTTGAGAAATTTAGGAAGATTGACGTCGATGATGGATTGTAACATGATGATATCTTCATTCTTTATTTCTATTAAAGTACATGAGAAAGATAAATTTAAACACCTACCTTGAACAAAGGTAAATCGAAGTTGAGAAATTTAGGAAGATTGACGTCGATGATGGATTGTAACATGATGATATCTTCATTCTTTATTTCTATTAAAGTACATGAGAAAGATAAATTTAAACACCTACCTTGAACAAAGGTAAATCGAAGTTGAGAAATTTAGGAAGATTGACGTCGATGATGGATTGTAACATGATGATATCTTCATTCTTTATTTCTATTAAAGTCCATGAGAAAGATAAATTTAAACACCTACCTTGAACAAAGGTAAATCGAAGTTGAGAAATTTAGGAAGATTGACGTCGATGATGGATTGTAACATGATGATATCTT